>CAOKZL010001206.1:0-185000 GCA_948472985.1 Iguana delicatissima | reverse complement strand
GCAGGTAAATGTGCGAGGGCACTGCGAGCATTGCGCGAGCGTGCAGTATTTTCGGCTTACAGCTGAAAATAAAAAAATGTGCGCACGCCCCGCTTTAGCCTGGTGAGCGTCATGCGAGTGGGAGTGCGTTGTATGGAGCGACGCTCCCATTCATGCGACACTCAAGGGGTGCTCGCGCAAAAAAAAAAGGCATGCGAAAAGGGCCTTATTGTTCAAGAGTCCATAATTTCCCTGCAGGGCCCTTTGAAGATACTAGGAATAAGTACAGGATAAAAATTAGTGAACAACAGAACAAAACTACAAATGTATCTGCTTTATAAATGGAAAGCAGTGATGAAGCTGAATGGAAAAAAAACCCTATACCGGCTTTTTAGAGGGTTTACTGTATAAGGCAATCCCAAAATCAGAATGGGATTAATTTTGGTTTTATTTTTAACCTTGTTTTCCCAGTCAAAAACCTCTTAAACAGTAAAACTCAAACTGCAGCTAAAAATTGGCTGGTTTGTTCAAATCAACTGCCAGATGAAATTCAGATTCCTTTATATTGCTTCTTGGCTCTTGTCACTACTATAGCACCACAGTAACTGTGGAAATAACATGCAGCCTCAAGGCTGTCTTTCGGGGCTTTCAAGGGTTTTCATGTCCCCTTGTGCTTGTCTTTGTAGTCCATAGTGCCTCTTGAACTGTCTGGAGGTTGTTGTAGGCCATTTTTACTGCATTTGGGGACATTTTACCCTTCTCATCTTTTAAAAAGCTGGGTCTACAAAGCTAAGGAGCATCTTTGGAAGAGCTACGGGCAATTTAGAAGCACTTTTCAGAGATTTGGGAGTTTAGGGGGAAAAATGGGGCAGTGGCACTCTAGGGTCCTGTTGGAGTCTCAACCACAACTGTAGCACATCTTGTCTTTAATGCTTGTCTACTTTCTAAACTGGGAAATGGTCCTAAATCCAGTTGTCAGTATTAACAGGAATGGACTTGCTGAAACAATGAGAATATCAATGTTCAGGTAAGAGCTATTCATTCAGTGAGTCTACTCTAACTGAGACTAAGGCCCTTTCTGCACCTTACTGTCTTCTGGCACTGGGGTGCGGTGATCACGCGAGCAGCCTCCGGCGAGAGGCACTTGAGTCCCTACTGCTTCAGCTCTGCACGAGCTGCCTGCTCGCGCGAGAGCCCTACTTCTTCCTTCCGCAGTGCAGCCCGGGACCTTCCCAGGCTGCGCTGGGGCAGGGAAGTGCGACCAGCGCAGCTCCGGAGGCTGTGTATGCCAAGTAAGTGTGCGCGGGGCCTGGGAGCAGTGCGCAATCACGCACCATTTTCAGCTTCTAACTGAAAATGAAAAGGTGCGCGATTGGCGCCTTCCCTACCCTGGAGCATCGCACGATTGTGAGTGCGTCATGTGGATCGCTCCTCAAAATCGTGCGACGCTCCAGACCCTCTTTCGCATGGAAAATGCCATGTGAAAAGGACCTAACAATTGGATTTGGGCTTGTATATTTGGCCACAAGATGCTTAACTGGCTTTGAAATATGTTTGGGTGAAGTGGATAATGTACAGAAAGTGAGGCTCCCTCCTTGGATCTACAGGTCTGGGGAATCTAGAACAAAATCTGTTAGTGAAAACACTTACATTCCTTTAATCCTCATATAATTTTATACGTGATAACATTCAGATTTATTTGCACCAAGAGATGCAGAATAGAACCACATACAATTTGGTTAGTTGTCAATTGTGTGATACAGTGGAATTTTGAGTGATAGATTAAGGGGCTGAAAACTTTTAACAACAGATAAAAAGCACAGAACAGGAGCAAATCCACAGTGCTGTGTGTCAGTTGTAAACATGTTATTAAGTCTACAACATTAGATAAGGTGTGTTTGGTACATAGTTTTTAGTACAGTTCATTTCTTTGCTTCTTTTCTGGATGAGTAAGAGCTTTGTATTTCACTGGGGTTGACAGTGCCTGCTTCTCAAAGCTTAGAAATGTTAGTGTTTTGGATTACATCTCCCAGTAGCGAAGGTGGCAGTGAGATTCAGAAGGCTGTAATCCAAGAAAGTAGTAACAACAACAGCAACAACAACAACAACAATAATTCTGAGCTCTACTATTTCAATGTATCATTGGTTCTTGTTGTATGATATTGGATTGGTAGGAGAATACACATGTTACAGTTAATGATGTAGAGAAATTCTGGGATCTTTTGTACTTGTTCAAGCTCTATGTATATCCAACATAACTGTCTCTGTATGTCCAGTGTAAATACTGAAAGAACCAATGTGTGTATAAACTGTGTCTGTTTAGACTGCATGTGTGTGAATAGAAACACCGGAAAAGGCAGGTTCCCTGGTTGCACAGCATTCATGCTTGTGTTATTTCTGAAACATTGTGGGAATATAGGTCTACCAATATTTTCAATTATATTTAATTGTGATTAATATGGTAAAAATCCTGCAGTGGCTTGAGGTGCTCCTTTAATTCTGCCAATGCATTTATATTTATTAAAAATGTTACACAGCAGGAGATCCAATTTCAAATGCTGCCATCTCCTCAGACCTGTACATCCCTGAAATACAAAAGATGCAGCACTGATGCCACACTCATGCACATCATATAATCAGGGAGCAGTGTGTGGCTAGTATGTAAGTCCATGAAAGGCATCCAAATGTGCTTTTCTTCCCTGCCAATACAAATGTTATCTGAAGCTAGCAAACAAACAATGCCTCCCTCTAACAATATAAACAATATATCCTTAGGAGAGAGACTTGTCCAGGGTAACCTGTAATGCATTTTGGCTTTATACATCCTGTCCGTTAGAGATCAGAAAGAGGAATTGTTTCTTTCTGCATGTGATTAGTTCCTGTTAGCTATAATGGAAGTTATGTATACATAAGGAAATGCTTGCTCAGTTAAATTGTAGCTATAAACATACACATCTAATGCAGCAGAGCCAAAATGGGAGGTGCTTTTCACAAATGTTTTCTCCCATGATAAAGAATGCCTCTTTCTGGGATTTTTCAGGGGATACTTGGAAAGTCAGTAAATGTTTGCTAGAGAAACTTACTGTCTCAGAAACCTGGTCATAATCTTTCCTCCTACAGTGGTTTTCCAGTGAAGGCAAAGCATTGGCTTTGTTTGAGTGGTGCTCACATAGCCAAATCTGACTTGCTACATGGAACTGTGATATCAACACATTTACTACATGATCCCCGACTGGCTGGAATCACTCATGGAAGAAATGAGCCTGAAGAGAGGGAAAACACAGGAAAAAGGAAAAGCAGGAACTTCTGCAATTAGCAGTTTGAAAACTCCTTTCTTTGGATAACATTTTGAAGTCTCTCTTCAAAAAATGTTCTCAAATTCAGCACATCCCTAAGTTTAACCAGTGGCTTCCTATGATGCAGTAGTTCTGCTCCTCAAATTATTTCATATTAACAACTTATATTGTGTCTGAGGCATCTTGTACAAAGGTAGGTAGCATATCATAGATCATGCAGTAGCTAAATGTTGTCCTTTGCCATGTTTGCTTCATCTCAGGAGTGAACAGACATAACAGTTTATCTCATTGTGGCTTTTGCGAGATTAGCCATCTGTAGTATTATATAAAATAGAAAGAAGAACTGTGTCTTAGGTTATAGATGTGCGAGTGTGTTTATGATTAATGGTGTTGTTAATATACAATAATTTTGATTCAGACTTAGACTTCTGAAGGATTGTATAGAGTATGGCTTATAAATTATCTCTTTCTGGGGTAAATACTGAGGAAGCCTGCTGTATCTAACACCCCAGCCATACAAAATGGCTTAACTGCAGGTGAATCATGGCCTTATGTTTGACTGACAGGGGTATATCTTTATTAACGTTGCCAGGTTTTCTAAAAAGCAATAAGGTTCATGACACGCAAGGCTGATAAGCAAGAAGTAGTTATTAACAAGTGTACGCTCTTCCTAAATACCAAATAAAAACATTGGTTTCAATTAATTTAGCCATGTATTTCTCTGCAAAATTAACACATTGTCCTCACCCATAAATTACATGATGCACACATTTCTGTCTTTATGAAGGGCCTGTATCTCCAAATATGGCATTTTTTTGACATCTCATTCAGTCTATAAAAAAGGAAAAGCTTTCCAACCATCAAATGGGGGCTTTTAAAAAATATAATAAGGGGCAACTTTTCTGGCCCTCAAATAAGAGACATCCCTTATGATAAAGGACACCTAGCAACCCTAAGCCATTTCTGCACTACACTGTTACAGTGCTATTATTCTATTTTCAACATCCTGTGGAATTCTGCGGTTTGTAGTTTACTAAGACCAAAGAGCTCTCTGGCTGAGAATTGTAAATGGCCTTCCTTAAAATACAAACCCCAGGATTCAACAGGATGTTGAAAGTGGAATAATAGCACTATAACAGTGTAGTGTGGAAATGGCCCTAGTCTTCACTGAAATGTCAGACACAAATCTACAAGTTCAAAAATAAGAAAGCATCAAAGAAAGCTAGAAATTATGTTCTGTTTCCACATTGTATCTAGATGAGACCAGGGCTTATTGCACTGGAGAAGAGTGGACAATGCCAGTAACCTATGCCAGATTTCAGTAGTGTCCTCCATACTGCTGCTTAGCATATAATACTGTGCCAAAAATTGAAAACCAGTTCAAAGTCACTGGCTTGAACCTTATTGGTAAACCTAATTAGAGTAAACCCACTGAAACAGTGGGATTTACTTAACTAGTGACTTAACTTTCAACAGCTGATTCAGTGAGTCTACTCGGAACCGATCAGTAGGATTCAGACTATTCTGTTTGTAAGCAAATGTTGTTGTGAATTGGCACCGTATTTGGAGACCAATGGAGAAAGCCCATTGATTTTCTGAATTTTCTCCTAGTGGATACCCAGGGTTTAATTCGTGTTAGGACATAAACCTCACATGGAACATATGATGAATGAATGGATTGAAGTGCCCTTGGACAAGCACACTCCCTACTAAGTAACTCAAGAAGGTTGAGTCAGGAAGCAATAAAAGCTGCCAGATTAGAGTGATGGGTTAAAAACAGGCTTAAGCCCTTTTGTCAGCTTGTTTGTGTGATTTGCACAACCTTCTCACCTTTCTGGAAATCATAAGTGAACATGAGGGTTTAATTCTGTTGTTGGCATGTGCTGGTTATGTCAACATATATACTTTGAAGATTGTGGAAATAGCTATCCAGTACCTCCTTGCACAATGTCCCTTGTTCCAGGTACATGACAGCAGTTGAGGGTCTCTTGTGTTCAGCTTTGTCCTCCCAGACACTGGCTGTCTGCAGGTCTCATCAAGGCTCATTCCAGTTGCTCTTACACTGGGACTGGAGGATGGTATTTTTTTTTCTGGGGGCATGCTAGCACATGCATGGGCATTCTCTCCCCAGAACTGATCAGCAGGTGGGAGGAAAGAGCTGTGTCCATCAGCCTTATAGCTGGTGACACACAACTAGGGAGGAAATGTGAAGAGGAAGCAGACTCCACCACCAGACTATGACATAAGTCTCCTGATGGAGACTTAGGCACTTTCTGCATGGATATGGCATCCCAGCATGGGGACGCCAAGAGGAGCGGGACCATGGTGACACTTCCACAAGACCTTGTCATGGTCCCATCCTTCTCCCATTGCCAGCCGGAACAATAGTGGGATAAATCATTGATAGATTTTCTCCATCATTGACTCCTGATTACATGATGCTCCCGTACTTACCTGCCCTGCGGAAGGCTCGGAAGCACAATGGAGGTGCTTCCTGCTCCAGTGCAGCATGAGAAAGACCCTGGCTGCACTGCAGAAGGAAGAGGCGCGTCCCTCGCACTCCCTTCCTCAGGGAGCCTGTCCAATGTGGAGGGGAGCATTCCCCTCGCGATCCCTTCCTGACAAAGGCTCTACCAGGATTGCACCTGCAGGCTGATATGATAAAATAACATGTGGAAAGGGCCTTAAAATCTGTCAGTAGGCTTAATGGCAACTGCATGGATCGTTGTGTGATCTGGGCCTTAGATGTGTAGAATTATAAACTTGCCTATTGGATTGCTCCACCATAGGTGATAGTGAGCTCCATCCTTCTTTTCATTTTCCTGCTTCAATCTATGAAGTTTTCACTTGACTCATCCATCTTCTTTTGGGCTAGCTGAGGACTAGTTTTGGTGCAAGGTTTGTTATAGCAGTTGGTTAGGCATTACATGTGCAGAAATCAGTCCACGTAAGCCATGTCAACCCCCATATGATACATACATGCCATGAAAGCTTGCTGTGCCCCAAACATCTGCTTAACACAGAGTGAATGAAGTGCTGCATCCAGATACTATGATAGTTTGGTTTGGTAGCTGGGGTATTACTCAGCATACCAACATAAAGACATTTAGGACTAGTGTGACAGCACAGCAAGCTGCTTTTAAGTAAACCAGCTGACTGCTTTCTTTTTTCTTTTTTAAAAAAACTACCTGAAGTCTTGATAAAGTAGATTAAAAATGCTGAAATAGATTAGCCTAGAAATTCTTCACTGCCTGCTAACTGAATTCGTACAGGCTGAGCTTGACACTCTGTTGCCATTCAAGGTGTTTTTTAATAATCAGTCTCAGTTCACAGACAGAAATCTATAAGCCTGCAATGAGATTGCAATTCGGGCCATAGATAGTTATAAAATCTATTCCCTCCAGTTACTTGCTGTATAAAAACTTCCCTCACCCATTGATCACCAGCAGGGACAATTGAAAGTGGAAGATCACGCAAGGAGTAACACCCAAGAAGCTCCTGGTTACAGCTAGTGCTCGGCTTGTGCACTGGACATTAGGCAGATGTGAGGATAAAACTGTCAAGTGTGAAAACACAAAGAGAAATATTGCTATTTTCTATTATTCACCTTCTTCCCATGAGCTGTTTGCTCAGTTGCCATGGCACAGGCGGTGAGATTTCATAATTTTCCCCCTGCCTGCCATGTGCTCATGCAACAATGTGAATTTAATCAGGCCAGACAGTTGGTTGGGTTTTGTCCATGTGAGTCGCCTAAAACTTTTCTCACCAGCTAAACCCACAAAGTATCTAAAAGCCATAAATAATCAGTAACTTCTATGACTTGCACCTGCTTGCTTTATTTGACTAGGGATACAGAAAGGCTCATATCGGGCACCAAGTTCCCAGCATCAATCACACTGGTTTACTAGAGAAATCAAAATAGATTTTGAGCTTTTTAAACTATCCACTACAGGCATTCAATATTGGACTTATTATTTTGGTCCTTTGTGACATTTAGATGCTATTGCTGTCAATGCAACTGATCTAATCCTTCAATAAAATCTTTCAGAGTCCTTCCCTTTCCCTTATCATATCCCTAGTAAGAAAAATGGCACATGTATTCAGTGGCAAAGACATTTTAAGTGTCTTTTTTTATTGTAACTCATGAGCTGTGCTTTGAGTCATACCTGACCTAGAGGAAAGATAAGGAGATATATCAAAGAAAATATGGCTGCAGAAAAAATCAGGGAATAATGAAAGGTATTCCGGCCATAGTTTCTGTATTTTTATGTATGCCAGCTTGTCCAAGAAAATACGAATATATTTTTGCATCAGTATCTTTTACCCAGCTTATCCCCAACCTGCTTTATGGGAGCCAAAACAATACAATTAGAGAGATAAATAATGGCAGAGGGAGAGACAAATTAACAGGTACACGCAAGGAAGAAAAGATATATTTTCAGCTGAGATTTGGAGACAAAGCTTAATTGGGACAATGGCATGTTTAGTTTTTAATGCTTTTCTAAACAAGATTTGTTGTGTCACATGGGAGAACTCTCAGAGCTAAATGAGCAAAAGTGACAAAATTCAGTCTGTCTTGGCTGAAGCTTAAGAAATGGTCACTTGTTATGATTTGCTGGCTGTATTGATACAAGTGAAACCTATTTAGTAAATGTGCTGTACATTATATGTAATCATGTTTATCTGTGCATGTGCAGCCAAGCTGGGGCATTGGTAAGTGTCTTGTTCAAAGACTGGTTGGTGGTGCAAGTACCTTATTAAAATATTGTCCTTGTGGTTAATGCTTTTCATTTCAGTGAGGATATAAATCTGCTCAGGGTTTTAGCCCAAACTTTAAAGGAAGTATTCAAGGTGAACCCCATATCTCAAAAGGGGTTAACACTTTGATGGTTACTTTAATTGTTCAGACTAAAACCCAGAAGAGATTCACCATTCTACTGACGTAGAAGGCAATAGCTGACACCGAAAGTCTACTTAAGATTTCAGTTTAAAAGCAGATAAAACACACAGGCTGTAACCCAGAGAAACTAATGTACTTAGAGGATGAAGACACTGTCTGTAGAAAGAGGTCTATGTGCATAGACATTGCTATGCAGAATTATCAGCATAATAGCATTCTGGGGTACTTCAGACTAAATGATGTTATAGCGTCTGAGTTGTTTTGTTGACATATTTCTGGAGCCTAGTGTGACACTATATCCCTGAATGAAATGATTGTTAAATCATGTGGGGAATATCACTTTGGGGTCACTTTTGGTCTATAAGGCTAATGGAATTTTGGAACTTATAACTGCTGCAGAATTTCTTATTCTTGAGTTCCTAGCTGTTGCTGGACTACAATCAGTTGAGCAAGTGTGGGCAATGCTGGAGATGACAGGAGTTGTGGCCTTACAATATCTGGGGTCCTATAGTTGGAAAAATATACATAGACTTTAAGAACATTAGGGCTGAAGATGCTGTAGAAGAAGGCATCTCAGACATGACCTCAGGATCATCACGTGGAGAACTGTATGGGAGAGGTTGCATTCACAACTGATAAAAGATGGAACTCATCAATGAATTCAAGGCAAAGAAGTTGTTGCTAGCAAAAAAGCAACTAAAGGATTGTGCATTAATCCTTTACCAAAGATCCATCTGCTGTGGATCAGGGCAGAAATAAAAATGCTATTTAATACGTGGTTCAACTGAAATATCAATCTTTAAAACTCCAAATGGCTTTAGGCCTCACTATGTAAGAGAATGTCTTACATAGTTTTAATGCACATTAATAACTCTCAATTTTAATGGTTTTATAATGAAATTTGCTTTAGTTATGTTAATCTAGCTGTTTCAAGATCTGTTAAAAGGGGCAATTTGGGTTAAATATGGGATAAATGAGTAAATAAATAAATATGTTAAAAATGTTTTTATTTCCCATCATTGAAATCAACGCGATGTAAAATCTCAACTTTAGAAAGATCATGCCCGTGGTTATAGGTTCAGTTTAGTTCCAGGCCAGTCAAGAAATCTAGGCTACTAGCCCTATTCCAGTTTAGTACAATTAATGTACTAGGTTCAAAGAGGGATAGAATTAAACTTTTGTGGCATATCAATCTATTCTTTACATAGAATAGATCCTACTGAACTTTAAAAATGACAATCTCTTAGTAAATTAATGAGCATCAATGTCCAGTCACATAATATCCCAAGACTGATCTGCATTTCTATACATTATGGCATAGTGTTACTTATCTTTGGCTAAAAATATGGGTTAAAATGTGGCTGTTAGGGCTGATAAAGTCAAGGAAAGTATTATGATTGCCTCAGACCAGCAAGGGTGATTTCTTTTTAGAAACAGAGATCACTGATTATTTTCAGGATGAGGTCATGTTTGCATATGTGTGTGTATTTGTAGGAATAACACCCACACCAACCCAAAGGATACATGTGGAGTAGCCCAATAGCATGTATACAAAAACAGATATGATTATGGCTGTTGACTTTGACAGCCTGATCACCTGTTTAGGGCTGAATAGAACAATATGTTAGATACCTCTTTCTCCCTTCTCAGAGCAAGTACTCCCAGCTGCCAAATCCGATAAAGCCATCTTTCTCTTTGGCAAAGGAGTTCCTTATGCTCAGCAGTGTGTATGCAACCTACCACCGAGCATAAGGATCTCTGGATGGGACCAGAAACTTTAATTGAGCGAACCCGTTGTGCTTTTCAAAGTACTTAATATTCTTTTCCTCTGGCCACCCCTGTATGTTATTTAAATGTTTGATGGCAATTTCAATGGGCCACAGCAGATATACCATTCTTCCTCTTTAAATAGGTGCAAAGTGAGTTATTGTCACAAAGCATATATAGAAACGGGGGGGGACGGTGGAGAGGACATGAAATGAGAATCCTGCTAATGTCTGTAATAAGGGCTTGTGAGGGTGCTAACATGGTCACCTGAATTATGCATGCCTATTGTGTTCAAATATCATAAATCGATGCATGAATACCCTCCAAATCATTTTCAGTTCATGAACATTTATATACAAAGCTCTTGAGCACTGCAAAGACAATTAGTCATATTTGTATGCTGGAATTAATTGAGAGTGAGATGCGGGAGGCAGAAAGAGAGAACAAAGAATGCTTTTTGTCAGTTCCTCCAACTGACAGGGATAATTAGATATATGAAATTGAAATTCCTCAGCAGGGGGTTTCTGTTGACAATGAATTTTCTTTTGATTCCATTCTGTTATTCTTTTATGCTGTCATCTGTGGCAATTTGTTATTCAGCTTGAAGCTTAAAAAAGCAAAGCATTCCACTTTTATGAGTAGATGATGTCAGTTTGTACACTGCTGGGAAATAGATATTAAATGTAATCTTTAAACTAAAAGAGAGAGAGAAAGAGAGAGAGAGAGGAAGAGAAATAAAATCAGTTAAAGAGACAGTGCTCTGTTTACAGAGCCCCCGAAGCAAAACTTTGCTACAGTAAGAACTTTCTTTGATGGCTTTTAATGCTGCCTTTTAGTCACATTGTACACCAAGACATCATGTTTAACTATCTATTTTAGTTGCTGTTGTTAGTAATAGTACTATTAGTATTGGTTTCATAGTCTATCAGATGTTACTAACGTGAGTTTGGGACCATTAATGGTTCTCATTCTACCCAAGAATCTAGGAATCAGTGAGGTATCACTGAAAACATTGGCATGGCGTTCAAGTAGTGTCACTTTCTGTAATTGTGCTGTTCTTGTTGTATCTATAGTAGTTAGATTGGGATGTTTTGTCAGTCTGTTTAGGCACTCTGAATTTCAGTTTATAGGTCTCAATATTTCTCAATCTGTTCCATCTCTTTATCTTTGAATCTACTGTCCCCAAGGATGACTATGATGAGGACTATGACAGTGATGTTGATTAGAGTTTTCTCACCATATGTTGAACAATGTACATTAGGTTTCTTGAAGGGGTCTGGAATTTATGGAGCTCCTGTGCTGTCATTTTTTTTTTAAACTTCGATGGGATAAAGTAGCAGCCATGTGTAATTAGTTTCTTCAAAAAGCCCTGGTTTCAAGAATTATGCAAATCAATAAATGTGAAAGCTCTTTCAGTAAAGACCAGAGCCTTTTTCACTCTATAAAATGACAGTACTTTAATACCACTTTTTAACAGTCATGCTGCATCCTCTGGAATCTTGCAGTTTGTAGTTTGGTGAGGCATTAGAACTCCCTGGTAGAGAAACCTTAATGATGCACAAAACTGTAAACCCAGGATGTTGCCATGGTAATTAAGTGGAATCATAGCATTATAACTGTGTAATGTAAAAGAGAGTCAGAACTGATAGAAAAGAATTTGCTGGAAAAATGTGCCTGATGCTCAAACAGTATCGCTCTTTCTTTCACTAACTTGTCTATACCTAAATTATGCCAGACTGTCATGGCTTCTCAGCAATGCTGAGAACTGTTATTTGGTGCTGTCTAATTTATTCCAGACTGTCATGGCTTCCCAGAAGTTACTTTGGGAAGTGTAATTTGGTAAGGTTTTAAAAACTCCCTGTTAATGATGTCCAGTCTCATTAAAAACTGCTGTTTGCAAGATTCCCTAGAAACAGAGGAAACTCGTTGAAGGCTGGAAGACAAGATGCTGCATTAGAGGATTCAGTCCTTCTTACAAGATTCTTCTGAAAGTTTCCTTAGCTTCAAAAGAGGTTTGGCCATGTAGCACAGAAGAATACTGTTTAAGAAACATTGGTCCAAAACTCTCTAGACTTAATCATGAAGCTGTTGGGATCAGTATATGTTGCACCTATTCTGCTGCATTCAAAGTATTTGAGGGTCCATCTGGGTCTTCGTAATGTGCACCAGTTCCCCCATCCCTAGCCACTCCAGATGGATGTATGTCAATCTGAGGAGGAAACTTATGCAGCATATGTTTGTCTATGGAAGCAACTCAATCTTTATACCAACTTTTAACAAATTCTTACCACAACGCTGTAAAAAGGGTTGCTTCAGGTGTTATTTTCTTTCCTATACCTAATAAAGATCATAAGATGATTTGTAAGATGTATCCTTATATGGTTAGGTACAGCAGTCAATCAAGAAGACAGAATCAGGTTGGCATCCATTTAAGATTTTCAAGAATGAGTAAACAGCCTGTGTATACTAAAGTAAAAGAGATTCTTTTTCATATAGCTGTTGTTTTTTAGATGATGACAGTCATCATCTCTACCATGATCTTGAATAAATTTACCTAGTAGTTCCTTTCATTCCTTATTCTGTACAAGATTTCCAATACATCTAATTGTTTTAAAAACAAGACACATGGACACTCTTACCGTCATTTATTGAAATAAATGTATTGAAATGAGTGAACAAATAAATGAATGAAATTTAGGAGGAATGCAGGAAGGAATGCTTTCCTTTTCATGAGAACCTCAGGCTATCTTCAGTGGGTGTTTCCCCCAAATGGATTATCCTTTATTTGTACTGACCTCACAACTTTCCCTCTCAGACTGACATAGACTCCATCAGGGCTGGCTGGGGGTGGGGTGAGGGGAACTGGGACAAATAAGTGGAATGCAGGCGGACACTCAAACATTTGGTATGCAGCAAAATGGCCTCAAATTACATACCAAATGCTGTGAACATGGCTGGTGTCTTCTCTCTCTCTGAACTCTATGGGCTGAGGTGACTGAGGTGAGTAGCATGAGACAGGCTTTTTACAAAACCTGGCTCAAGTTTCATGAGAGGAGCGCTTCCCGTGAGATTTCCAGGGTCCTGTGAGATTTTACGTCTGAAGTAATGTGCTATATGTGAGGCTGTCTTTGAAAAATACTCAGAAACTTTAGTTAGACCAAAGATGTGCACCCAGATTGTTAACTGGGTTTGGACATAGAAAGCATATAACTCCCTTGTTGCAACAGCTCCATATAGTCTGTTTCCAGGCACAGTAAAAAATGCTTGTTATGACTGATAAATCCCTACATGATTTGGCTCCTGGCTTTCTGAAACACCATATATTCTTGTATGAGCTTGCTTGGACCCCAAGATCCACAAGAGATACCTTTTTCTCAACCCACCACCTTCACAGGTATGGTTGGTGGAAATCTATAAGTGGTCCTCTTTTGTGGTTGCCCCAAGGCTGTGGGAGTCTCTCCCTAGGGTAGCTAGGATTGCTCCCCTGTTGCAGTTCTTCTGATGGCAAGTGAAAAAACTCTTTTGTTCTGACATTCTTTAGGAACTGACTGCAATGGGTTTTCAGTGCTGTGCTATGTTGTTTATTTTTATCATCTGCTTTTAATGGATTTCTAAATGGTTTTAATTCTATAGATTGTTTAATCGCATTTTATAGTAATTTAAATATATTTTTACTGATGTTTTGAAAGCTGTCTTGAGTACCCGTACTGGGGAAAAAGGCAGAATATAAATAAATAGGGCCATTTGCTGGCTGAGGCCACAGGAAAACTAGAATCCCTTCCTACTCCCCATATAGAACTTTATTGGACTCACAGTTGCGTTTTACTTTGCTACCTGCAATTGGATAGGATTTCCCACCACACCTGAGGGCAGCAAGCACATTTAGAGGGTACAGGACAAAACTGTGTGACTCACAGAACCTACAAGAGAGGGAAATGACTGGGGGACTCAGGAGGAATGGTTGGAGGTTAGCACTGTTGCCCTGAACATATACTATCTGAGCTACTTCCTCCTTTTACTTTACACTAGGGCTGGCCTCATATATGTCTTCACTAACATTAACCTCTTTTATAGAAGAAAAGCCTGGTACAGGCCAGCTGAAGTAAGAGTGAACTCCACACACACAGAAATACAACAGGAAAAAAAAGTCTAGCTGAATAAGCGATGCAATGTATTAGCTGTAACCAAGACATACTATTGTATAAATGCATACATTTTATATATTAGCAAATGGTAATACTTTTTAAAGGCTTACAAACATTTTTAGAAATAGAAAATATGCAAACATTGTAACCTGAGGCTAGCATTAACTTGCACAATGATCATTTATGTTTTATGAGAGCTTTTTTTTATTCACCTGCTGGAATTCATTAAAAAAGCCATATTGATATCAAAGCAATTGAACTGTCACAAAATTCATAAGCTTAACTGGAAAAAAAACCCTCTCTCATTAGTGTGTTATATTCTTCAATCTGTATACATTTGCAGCATTTTCAAGGTGAAAGATAAGTCAGGTTATAAAAATAAGTATTATCGCATCATCTAATGATCTTGAAATATTATAGATTCATTTGCTATGTAATTTTTGCCATTTCATTGGTTTGTAATTTGCACGACTCTAAATTTCTTATATCAAAGTTTGGGGGAAAAAAATCACACAAAGATGGGAAAATAGTGTGTGAAGCAGTTCTTTGTTCAAGGTTCCTGTTTTACCCATTCTGTTCCATGATTTTTCCCATTGTGATGTCATATGAAGTGGTCTCTGAGGGGCACAGACCTCTTGGAGCTTCTTGAGGCAACCAGGAATGCCAAAGATTGTTAACACAGTTTTATAATCCTTAAGGCTGAATTAAGCGTTATGCTAAGTACTCTTCAGAGAAGTGTCCCAGACCACCTGCAGTTTTTGTAGCAGTTTATGATTTGTGGTAGTCTGTCTGTCTGTCTGTCTGTCTGTCTGTCTGTCTGTCTGCCTGCCTGCCTGCCTGCCTGCCTGCCTGCCTGCCTGCCTGCCTGTCTGCCTGCCTATCTATCTATCTATCTATCTATCTATCTATCTATCTATCTATCTATCTATCTATCTATCTATCTATCTATCTATCTATCTATCCATCCATCCATCCATCCATCCATCCATCCATCCATCCATCCATCCATCCATCCATCCATCCATCCATCTATTTATTTTAAAGGTATACCATCCTACTGTCTATCCTGAATGCTTTAAAATGATTCTATGATACAGGAATGCATTAATGGAACTAAAGTTAACATTGGCTGCTGGATATCTCAGGCTGTTGGATGGAAACCAGTAGAAAGCACCTATAAGACTAACCTGGCCGGGGGGGGGGGGAGATTTCTAACATAAGCTTTCATACATCTCATGAAATGAACTGTAGTCCAAGAGAGCTAATGCTAGAATGTTTTCTCCCAATTTGTCTCAAAGGCACAACTGGATTCCTTTAAGTTTTTAATGCTAAAAAAGAGCTTAAAGTTGTTATTTCTTTGAATCAGCCTACAGAGTTCTTTTCTCCCGCCATGCATTTGCTAGACGCCATTGTAGTATAATGGAGTGAGTGTCCAAGTCAGACCAAGAAAAAAATTTGACTAGATCACCTAGCAAGATTGTTGCAGGAGGGAAACGATCCTCAACTCTGCCATGTCCTCCAAGTTGCTGGCAGTAAGGGTGGAATACAGATGCAAAAAATAAAAGAATGATGTATAGCCTAACCATAGCCAAGTTACTAGAGACAGACATGAGCTGATTAATAATTTTATTTCAAGTTCTTGGATTTGTTCTAAACTCCTTAGGTTTAGAGATGAAATTACATCAGATGCCTTCAGACAGTTCTCCTCGCAAAATAACCTATGTTGGATACTAGTAGCAATGCAGTGCTGTTAGCTGCAGTGTCACACTTGGTCTTTGAACTTCCTTCATAAACATATTTACTTATTTATATGTTTGCTGGCGAAACATGTTATGAAACTGAGGTATATCACTCTCCATCTTTTGAAATTCCTGCTGTTATAAGTTACTATGCGTAGTCCAATTCAGGCCACAAACCTTGGCATGCTGCAAAGATCCATGTAGGGTTTACAGATCATGAAGCTGCACCCTGTGAGTAGCTCTCAGAACATAGGAACTATAACACCATCATCTGATAGCTTTGCTGTGTTATGGTAGGCATGAGCTGAGTTATGGGCAAAATATATGATGAAGAAATGGAACAATTGCTTCATTCCAAGTTGAACTTCAGGTATGTCTATCCAGATAATGATTTTAAAAGTCGCTTTATTTCATGAAGTGACTTCTTGTGTTCAGTGATATCCTTAACCTCAAATACAGAAGGACTTTAGTAGGATTTATTTATTTATTTATATCTTGACTTTCTACTAATTTGAGATCCAAGATAGGTGTCAAGTGAGTAACATTATCCAAGGCTTCCTAAAGACATTTTTTTTCCTACCCACGGCAAAAGATAACATGGCTTCTGCTTCCACCTTGCTTTGCATGTACAGAAATTGTCTTAACTGCTAGTGTTCCTCAACACTAACAACAGAAAGTTACCAGAAATGTTTCTGTTGGGCATTATGGATAAAGAATTGGACAGTAAATATGGAATCAGTTCTTTGATACATGACATCAGCTGCAAGAATTTTGCTTAATTTTTACAGACCGAAGGACTGATGATGGAAGAGGAGATTGTTAAGGCTGGAGTTAGCCCAAATTGCCAAATTAATGTGGGTTCAAAAGGATAAGCCAGTTTACAGACTTCCTGGAAGACTAGACACCGTTTATGGACTTTTGAGCAATAAGAAATCTAAGAATAAAATAATCTGTGGTGGTTGTTGTTGTTGTTGTTATTGTTATTATTGCTGATCTTTTAGCAGCCTACACTGACCACCTCCTGCAACAGTGCCACAAGAAACAGTGATTAAAAATTGCTACAGAATTAACAGCATTTATATTACATCCATTGACAACAGCTCAGCACATCTACAAGCAGATTTTTGTAAAATACAAGATTTGCATAATACAGCTGTACAGATGCCAAGAGAAAAATTTGAAAAAACAAACAAACCATCTATCCCCAAAATATACAGACAACATCTCTATCCCCATCCTACCCCCCAGGTTATGGTTGTTAGCAATTGGTAGGATTATTTAGTTAGACCTATAACTGTAGAATAATATATTTTTTTAATTTTTTTTTCTAAATTACAGCTAGAATTGTGGGTCACAGCCCTATTATGTTTTAGTTGTATGTTTCCCCCTTCTTTTCACTTCAATTTGTTTTTGTTCCCCTTTTTCTGAATGTATATTACTTTATTTGTGAATTAGATTGTTAATGTTAAAAATCAATCATTGGTATAAAAAAACCACTAGCAGTGGAAGAACATTGTCTGTTCTATCTGAGGTTAGCAGCTGGCACAGATAATGGAGGATACGGTGAATGGCTCACATAACTCTGTTGTCCAGCACTATGCTGCTTCTGCTTCTTGCCTCCCAGCATCCATAGCTTGAGGTAGTCACCCAGTCACCATGACAACAGGAGGACCAACCCATGCTAGTAAGAACCAGTTGTCTCAGAATTATGGAGACTATGTTCTTGGCTCCAAAGAAAATTGCCACGTAGTTTTCCCTTGACTGAAAAGAGATCTAGAGAGAAGGAATCAGGTTCTGGAAACCCTAATATCCATTGGTTGAGTCATTCATTGTGGCCTACAGCCTTGAGACCACTCATTGGCCCTTTCCGCACCGGGCTTTTTAAACGGTGCAGAGCGACCTCCAACGGAGGTCTTCTGCACAGTAGAGTGGACTGTGGTGGACTACTTTTTGCAGTTCTGCATCTCAGTCCGCTTCGGAGCGACCGGAACTGGTCATGAGGTGTGTTTTTTAAAAACCTCTTTTTAGAGGTTTTTAAAAAGCATGGAGCGTGTGACTCCATGTTGCTTCATCGCCGCACTCCGGTGCAGATCTGCCGGGGGCGGGCTTTAGGCTGGCAAGATTCTCTGGTTGGTGGAGAGCCTCCACCAACTGGAAGCCGCCATTTTGGACACTGCAGCAGTGTGGAGCGATGAGCTGACACTGCTCCTAGTCCTGACAGACTCAACTGGACGCCAAAGAAATCCGGTGTGTCCCGTTTTCGCGCGGTTCTTTTCCCACATGCGGAAAGGGCCATTGTTATAATTGTGCTGACTTGTATACCTTTCATGGCTTGCGTATGTTTTCCCCAGTTTTTCATATTTCTAGTTAGAGTGAGAAACGAATCTTAATCTTTATTCAACTTCTCTCTTTCTCTCTGTATTTTTTTAAAACAAAAACACAATGATGGCTTCCCAAGTCTACCAAAAAAAGTGGGGAGAAAGAAAAGAATAAAAGAAAAAAAAAAAGCACAGAAATTGAAGAAAAAAATGACTACAGCAGAAGGTGCACATGTCAGGCAGCTATCTCTAATCCTAAGTGAGAGACGGAGGCTTGTTATGGTAGGATTATGATTACAGTGGGATGATGACACAACGGCTGGCTCCACAGATCTTATCTCATGTTCTGTATGTCTGTTATAAACATTTCATTTGCCAGAAAGGAACTTTCCGATTGGAGATACAAACTCACACACACAGACACATGACTATGCATGCACACACACATACACACATAGACACACACAACGCACACTGTGATGCTTTGATTGGCTTTGCTTTGTATTCCTGGTCACTGGATCCAGACCATGTAAAATCTCAACAGTTTGTCTCTTAGATTAATGAACAGTGTTTTGTGTTTCGGTGATACTCTGTTTCGTACAAGATAATTCGGGACTAAGCAGAATGCACAACTGAAATCAGGATCCCTTTGCCATCTAAACCATCCCTTGAACTAAATTATTGTCCTCTTCTCCCATACCCCCACCCCTGCTGTGCCCCTTCCCGATGACAGCAGGTCACTGGAAAGGTTAAAGCAAATGTTAATATTAGAGTGACCTACTATCTCTGTATCACCCCTTTCGCCAAGCAGGCAGTGTTATGCTTTTAATTCCCTAATGTGCGATCCAGCAGTCCGTATCATCTTACAGGGATTGAATAGAAAAAGCGAAAGGCAGACTGTGTGGTCACTGTTTTCAATATCCCCCCTGCTAGCCATTACATCATCCAGCTACTTTCTAAGAGGATTTTCAGCAGGCTTGGCTTCATTATTAAAATAGTAATTAATTTTTTCCTCTTCACAAAACCAGAGGACCTTCAGATGGAGGCCTTGGGAGTGAGAGGGCAGTTTTCTTTTGAAAAAATGCCCTTTTTTAAAGCCATAATCTGCTCTCCAACCTTACAGTACACATGTTCGCAGTAAATGTGATTAAAGGGAGACACATATTTAAAAAACAACAATCCCAGAAAAACCTTTGCTGAAAATTAATTCAGTTTCCAGGATTAAAAAAAAAAGTTTGATAAAGTTGTGCAATGCTCCAATGACAACACATAATAGAAGTGCAAAGTTTTATCCTCTTGAGGGATAAATGAGGGGCCAGAAAAGTCTGGTAGTTCCCAGAGAAAAAACATCTGCTGCAGCTAATTCACTTTAGCTTTTGATTGTAAAATTCATTAGCCATATCAGGCAGCTGTAGTTTCAAACATGTTGCTAGGAAGTACAGTTTTAAAGAGTGTGATGCCATTTGTTCTCCTCAGCAGTGGGAAGGAAGGATGAGTGCCCAGCCAAATGCAGACTCCACCGCCTTGAAGCTGTACCAGGGTGTCCTGCAGATCAGGGTGCTGATTGACACAATAGCTCCTTATATTCTTTCCAAACTTAGCAAAGCATTGTAATGCGACTGTCCTTTCTGCCTTCAAAGAAAGGAATTGCCAGTAAAGAGCCATAATGATCCACTTCTCTTGCACTCTGCTGTTTTATCTTTACAACTTAATATTTGCCATGAGATGCGAAGAATTAAGTCATAGATGGGGAAAAAAACTTAGATGCTTCTTCCCTGCATTATTTAAATTATTTCTATAATACCTGTTTTCTTCCCAAAACATGTGTTGTTAGCTTGAGCATATGCAGCAGAGGTTTTTTTTGGACAACAACTCCCAGCATCTCCCACCCAGGATGGCCAAGGAACAGGTAGCTGTGGTTTTAAAAAGTAACTTTTCCAAGATCAGATATGGGGGAAGGAATAAATAAACAAGCTGGTAACAAAAGGAAAGAAACAGCAATTGATTCCCTATGAGCACGGTCCCCAAGTCTATTCCCTGAGAGATGGGCTGGATGGACAAACAGTTCGATGTATTATAAGCTAAATGATTTTGTGTGAATTTTAATACTGAAACATCCACCAGCACACCTAGCATAATTGGTATTGTTTCAATGATGTTATTTTCATTTGGCTTGATCCAAGGGCGTCCTATACTGAGGTGACAGTGCTTAGGACATACAGAATCCTCAGCTGTAGAGCCTGGAAAAAGTAAATTAGGCAAAGTTTATTACAACTACAGAACATTGTGTGAGTAGGGAGGAAATTCTAATCAGAGCACCTGAGGTATTGCAACAGCTAATTGTCAAAGTCATTCTTTTATGAAATACTGGGATGTCACAGAGAATTGACCAGGTTTGGGCAGTGGAGTAGAGTTCTAAGGGAGGACACAGATCTTTTCCACACCTTACCTGTATCCTGCGACATCTGGCCATCGTCCAAGCATTACTTTTGCTGGGATGGGAGTGTGTCCCAAACACTCCCCTCTGCACCCGGCTGGCTGCCGGCAGATGGTAGCCTTCGGGACACGTGCCTTCCTTCTGCGGTGCAGATGGACACTTCCTATGCTGCACTGAGGAAGGAACCACCTTGATAGCACTTCCACCTTTTCTGCATGGCCCCATTTGATCAGCCGACGTGATCATCACATTGAAGGGGCCTATTACCAGATTTTTTCTGGTAATAGTATAATGCGCAATCATAACAGCTGGAGTCATGACAGGAGTGGGACCATGACAACATTGTGCAGTAGAATACTTCATGGACTGGCTTCGATGTATCCCCATGCTGGGATAGGGCTGTAGTGTGGAAATGGCCAGAGACCATTTTAGGCCAGTATAGTAGTGGCTAGGGTTGTATTTGAACTTGGAAGATAAGGGTCAGATTTTTCTCAGCTGTTAAATTTAGAAAGAACTGTATCATGGGATTATTGCAAGGTAGATGTGATCCACATAGATAGAATTTGCATTCTAAGATATGTGGAAAAACTGCAAAACCAAATCAAAGCTCTTGTTTCAAACCTGCATTTGAAAATCCAGAGACTATCCCTAATAGTGATGGGTAATGAAAGCTCACAGATATTAAAGATGTACATTAAGTGTTCCAACCATAGCTTTGTTGATGTAGGTTCCTTATGATAGTCTTTCAACACTTTGGAGGAAAAAAGCAGACATCTCCTGGTAATCACATGCATGATCAGATCTTATACTGCGTCATAGTTATGATCACTGAAGGCCAGGAGTGGGAGAGAGGTGTCGCATGGGGCTCTTATCTAGGCGAACATTGTCTATGCTGGTGGTCAGTGTTGTGGAACTTGAGCAATGATCCTTCCCAGCCATTCTACATGCGAGTGTTTAACTAGGAATCTATGGGAGTGAGCCTCATGCATGCAAAGGACATTCTGTACCACTGAACTGCACTCTCATGTTGGAAGCACACATGGGTTCTCTCACTGTAGGTGAGACATAGTGTTGCACTCCTCGTGAGAACATTTGTTTCTAGCCACTATAGATAAATCCAGGAGATATGGTGTTTTAAAAGCCTCCAAGGCTTCAGTGCTATATATACTTATTAGATATCATGCACCATGGTATTCCAAGGGATTTGCTTCTAAACTCAGCCTGTGTAGGGTTGTGCTACAATACATTCTCTCTTTTTTGGCTTCATTTCCACTTATTAGCTTCTTTATAATACAGATTATCAAAGTAACTGGTCCAACAATCTCTCTCAAATGTTCAGTGATAGCTGATGGCTTCCATATCAGTGGAAAATTGGATTCATTCCAGTTTTTTTTTTAAAAAAAAATAGCTGTAAAAGAGTTTTCCAAACTAGTGGGCATATTTAAGAGTTCAGCATCATGGAGATGTCCTTTAAAGCCTGGATTAAAATTTGTAATAGATTCAAAATTTGCCAAATTGAGGTCCCAGCGCTGTATACAGCTCCAAAGTTGTTTTTGTATCGCTTAATCACTCCAGATTTCCTGGACTACCCTTTTCTAACCCTTTTTTTAAAGAAAAGTAAATAGCCTCTTTGCACTGTTTAATACTGTCCTCCCTCCCGTTTGTCAAAACCAGAGGTGGACTTCCAGATGCTTCCAATTTTTATAGTGGTGATAGCATTGGCATTTTTGGCAATTCATGCAGTCCCTGGATAATCTAAAGGACAGAATAATGGTGCCAGGCTCTACAACAATTGCCCTCCAAGTGTAGTCCATAAAAAGACTGGGTGGAGAATTTATTATTTATATCATCTAACCTTGGAAGCAGGAGTTGACAAAAATCCTTGGCAAAAACAAAACAAAACAAACAACTCACTTTGTAAACTCATGTTGTTGTTTTTTTAAATTAGGAAACCACTTTTAAAAATATGGCTAAAATATATAAAAAAGATTATATCAGAAAGTAGCGTTATACAGAAGAGAAAAACTGTAACTAGATAGATGGATTACTTATAAAAACATATTGAAAATAAATGGAAACAAAGTCCAGTTAAAATAAAGAGAAGGATTAATCACCCATGGATATACTTCACACTGGCTTTTACACAGATAATTATCAGAAAAATTTAAGATGGATATGAAATTGGAAGGGATAGAAATTAAGGAAAGAGAATTTGACAAATTATTGAATCCTGAAACTAACCTTACTATGCAGAAAATATAAGATTCTATTGGAAATGGACTTAGAAGAAGAGATCATCAAAGAGAATATGATTAGATGGGTGCAAACATAAATCACCTGAATCAGATAGGACAATGGGAAAAATCTTGGAATGCCCAAAGAAGTATGTATTTAAAAGAAAGCTGTTAAGAAATGTTATTTAAGTAGTATAGAATGCCAAATCAGATATTAGAAATGGTCAAAAATAGGAATAACAAGTGCTGGAAATGTGAACAGAAAGGTACTTTTTACCATGTGTGGTGGCAATGCAGCCAGGCAAAGAAATTCTGGAAACAAATTCTTGATATAATATCATATGTACAGTACTATAAATAAAATTTCTCATGCAACCAGAAAGGTACTTGTTAAATATGTTTGATAGAAAAGACAACACAATAAGAAGCAAATATCAGAGAATTTTAATATATATGATCTTGGCTGCTAGATTAACATTTGCCCAGGAATGGAAAGGTGATAATATTCCTACAGTGGAAGATTTTATAATAAAAATTATGAAATGTAAAGGCTAAACAAATTGACACTCTTAGTATTGGAAAATACATTACAATGGTTTAGGGACAATTGAAAGATATCAATCTCACTTTGGGAAACCAGGTGGGAAAAGTTATCAGTAGCAAACTTTGAGGTCTAAATCTAACAATGTTATTATATTTAGAATACCTCATAATCCTTTTATTTCAACTACTTTTTCTTGTAAAATTAAACTCATGTTTTAACCTCGTTGCAAATATAGTGCAAATGTTTAGTATTTTCAGTGGCATCCTCTGACTCCTTCACAGATATATGAAATATACTTAAATATGACAACTGAACAATGTAAGAAAAGTGCCGAAAATATGCATGAAAATATGGAGAGTTATAGAAGTTAAATGTCCCCCTTCTTTATTATTTATTTCATCTATATTTCACTTTTCTTCAGAATATGATCCTCCCCCTCCAAGTCTTCTGATGTTAATACCTTATCCAAAGTGAAGAAAACAGGAAGCTGTCTTTTGTGAAATGAAGGGCGTGGAATAAATCTCCATGCACAAAATTAAGCACACACTGATAACGAACATCAGTTTGATTGATGATTGAAGCAAACCTCAGACACTAAAAAGCAGAGGAGCCATTTTATGACACAGAATCCAAGAATACATTTTCTCAGACAGAAGGAATAAATGTAGCAAAAAGCATGCTCGGTTGTCTGAGACCAAGGTAGTAATGGAGAAGATCTCCAAGACATGAGGAAATTGTACCAGGCACAACCTTTCTTTTGTACCAAAACAATGACGTGTGGAAGCAGTACCACATCTTAATCCTGTTTTATTCCCTAGCACTGTGACTTGAACCTACTTAACTGGGATGTTATGAAAACTTTCTTTCCCTTGGTTAGGCAAATTCATAAAGGTCAAACCTATCAAGATGGCTATACATATGGCCTCCAGTTATCAGAGGCAGCATACATATATGTTCCCCATGTTAGGGAGCATGAGCAGGGTGGCATTCTTGAACTCATGTCCTGCTAATGGATTTCCCATAGGTATCTGCTTGGCTCATATCAAAACAGAAATGTGGAATGGATAGGCTTCTGGTATGATTCAATGCAATTTATTTTCTTATTTTTGTGATTCATTTGTACATCAAGAAAAGATCCAGACATTGATTATGGACCATTTGCCTGTGCAATAGATTTATAAATCTTTGTGCTAATGTTTAAGCTTGTTTACCTGATTCTCCAGATCATGAACATCTCTAACATGGTTTCCCTTCTGTTCTTTGCTAGCTCAAGAAGAGAAGACACTTGGAAGACTCCACAGCCATTTTTAATAATGTGTCTCAATGAGTCAACATGTTAAAATGGGTTTGTGTTTATATGAATTTTAAACAAGCCACTCTGACAACCACTTCTTGATTATGTGATATATGTGATATATGATGCTTCTGCAGCTCCCAAAGCACCTTCCATCTCATTTGATATTAGTTCATTGGAAACAATGGTTGAATTCCCACTAATGCCTTAAGTTGACATAAACACCATCACAGAAGCAGTTGTGCTTTTTAGAATGACAACCCTGATTAGGGTATCCTAATCAGGGTGGTCCAGTAGTATGATGCTGGATTAACTGTTGTCCTAAGTGGGATATACAGCAAGGATAGTCTGTAGCTCAAAGAAGTAATCTGCAGCTACACACAACCCTGCAAAGTAGCTGACAATTTTTGTGCAACAGGATAATCTCCAGCACTGGCAATTTTTTATTCCACACAACTTGTGAAAAAGATAATGGCCAAGCTTTGCTTAGGAAACGTCTTTGTAGGACAAGAGCACTTGCAGTTCATCCTCTAAATGGGACAGAATCACCAGCCATTCTTGTAGTTGCTCAGTGCAGCCATATAAAGCTGGGGTGAACCTCCCTAAGATCCTCTTCTGTTGTCATTTTGATTTCATTGCACAAATCAGCTGTTCCTATTCCATAGCATACTAATAATAAACAAGCCACTGAAATTGACTATTCTTGTGCTCTAAAGCTTTCCTGTTGTTAACCATGTCCCCTAACCACAGAAGACTCCACTTTCTGCTTTGAGAAAAACATTGCACCCCTTCTCAATATCCGCTTAATTTTGCTGGACTTCTGACTTCCCTCCCCTCTCCTCCAATTCTTCTGTTTTCTGTTTCTGGACAAGGCAAGGCCTTTCTGTCACTATCTGTGCATAATAACTTAAATGAAGACTGGGTAAAGTGTTCTGCTGGGGCTTTTGTTTTTATGCTCCATAACTCCCAACTCCCACAGAATGCCCCTTTTTTGGCAAAAGGAAGGTGGAATACCTGCTCCTGTAAGCTTTCTCTAAGTACATCAATTTATATTTAAATTAGTAATCAGATTCCATCCTCCCACTACTGTTGAACATTCTCTTCATTGTTGAACACTCCTTTTTCAAAACTAGGTGTGGTCTTTCATCTACTTCTGCTTCTCTCCTTGATCTACCTTCAGCAGTCTGGTCATTCATAGAAATATCTAGGATTTCCCTGACTACCAAAGGAGATCTATTTGATCAATTGCTGAACGATAAGTCAATACATATGTAAATTCCACTGTTTCATCTCTAGTTGGGATGTATAACTGGACTTAGACTGTTCTCTCCAACCTATGTTCTGTCAGTTTTCAGCTCCGCTGCATGTTCTATCAATTGTTCAGGTCAGTCTTGGTTAGTCCAAGTTGCTATACAGCAAGGAATTTCTCCAGTAGAATCTGAGGGCATAAGAATTTCAAAGGGATGGAAATACAGTCTGCCTGGACCTTACGAGTCATTGTTGCTCACTGTTATAGGAAATGCATGGTGTTGTCAAGGGATTCATGTTTGGAGACCGGAACCCTAAAAGCTGGAAGTTGGAACCTAGCCTACTGAACTACTATGAATTGTGTGTTCTCAGTCCTCAGGAACATTGTTAATCACAGACTAGAGCTAGAGCATAAATCAGCAGCCTTGAACTTGGCAGGCAGTATGAAATATCTTGAATGGACAAACCTAATCCAAATGCTACGAACCTGCCCCCTTAGCCTTGCCTGAACTGTGTTTCTCTTTTCTGAACTTTGGCTGTCCCATTGCAAGTGGCCAATCATGGAAACTTTGTGTTGGATCCCAACTTAATTCTGCTTACAGGAGAGCCATTGAAATTAGTGGCACTGAAATTAACCATGGTCAGGTTGTCCCTTTGATTTAAAAGTGTCTACTGTTAAGGTTAAACAGGTCTGGAAACAACCTCCTATCTTGAAAAACATACTTTATAGAAATATGGGTAGAACAACTTATGGCTCTGACATGGTCTGATAGATACCCACATATTGTGGGGAGAGGAAACGGAGAGAGGAAATGGAATCTGTTCCAGAGGCAATTCTTTGCTCCACCATCTCCACCTAGGAGACTGTTCAGTGAGTGCACTCTCATTAACATCAGGTGTTGGAGACATAGTCTTTTAAAATTGTGTTGGTTTTACCAAACATAACCAACCTGGTTGTAACTATAAAGCTTTCATTCAAATGAACTAAATCCAAACCTAACCAGAGCCATCCAGGATTTACACTACCATTATGGAAAGCAGAATCTGGTCCCAGGAATATCATTTTACCCTGCAGACAGAAAGGAGGTACAAAGGAAGGATTTATCAAAACAATAAGCCCTAGTCAGGAATAGCCCTAATCAGAATGTCAAAAATTAGAAGGGACATATCCCCAAGGACCCTGGTAAATACTTTCCCTGTGAAACAAATACTTATCAAATCTTGCTGTTTTCCTGGGAGTCACACTGTGTAATTCTATGAACAGAAGCCTCCTGCTAAGAAAAAAATAAGAGGGAAACATGAATCATGGCACATATCCTTTTAAATTGTCATTCAAAAACATATTTGCAAATTGCATTGCATATGAACATAACGATTACAAGATCATCCTGGAGCTTTTTCTCCTTGTCTCCTCTTGACAGACGCAGCATTGTCCTGGGTTATCCGCAAAATAAAATAGTGGCGGGGACAAGAGAATAGCTTAATTTTACTTGTTTGAGAGCAAACAGAATGTCTTGCCTTCCCTTCTGACTGTTTTAAATCTCCTGTGATTTTTAAAGAGAAGCACTTCTTTTTAAGCATAATAAAGAGTCTGTATTATTTACTGTGGAACTTTCCACTATTGAAATAATGATTGCTAATATAACTGAGTGAGAACATTCTGTTTCCTAGTAGACTGAGGTTCTGTGCAACCTTGCACATTTAAACAAAATGATTACCAACAATCACCTACTTGAAATTCCTCCAAGGGCTTTTGCGTACAGCGTATGAGCACACAGGAACAAAGACAAAATACACATTTTGTTCTATTTTAGTAGTTCTACTTAAGTTTTCATCCAGGAAGCAGCAGAATTGGGAACAATCATTTTGTTCTGTTTTTCTGAGTTTGGTTAAATCAGTTAATTGCCCTTAGATGGGGATCAGGGGATTTACTCATAGAAATGTGGCTGCATAGGACATGAATTGTATACAGAAATAACTGAAAAATTGAAAATTAAATCTGTTGCATGAAGCACAAACAAAATGGATTATGTATAATGCAAACAAGGCAAAATGATGACAGTTCTGTACTTCTAAAGTTGTCATTTCACACAGAGGAATACATTCTGTTGATTAAGGTTTTCTTCACAAAGACAATAGATTCTGCACATCAACAAATTTGATCATTGGATGTTCATGTGGACTATTTGATGTGTGAACTAATTGCTTGTAAATAACAACTGGAATTCCATAAAACAATAAATAGGTGCCCTTACTAATAAAAACACAACAGTTTAGTTAAAACAATATTAAATCATAATCCTCTGATGAAATAAAAAATTGCAGTGGAAATATCTTTCAATGTGAAAATTGTAAGTTGATCAAAAGTCAGAGCTATTAGAAAATAAACCCTTTACTCATTTTGTAAAAGTTGCAATAAACCAAGCCCAGTGGGTATTACTTGGAGGAAAGTCCTTGGCCCAATGATCATCTACACAACAGTCCAAGATCAGAATCTGACCTATTTGACCAGCTGCTAGAGTGTCAGCAATAGTACCCCAGGATGCTCAAACATTTGACACTGAGCTGTCATTTAAATTTCCCACAATATTTCTGATGTAGTATCATTCTGGGGCATTGTGGGAAATGAATATGGTGGTCTTTCAGTTCTCCACTTGTGGTTGAACAGAGTATTGCTGCTAGCTGTTATTGCCAGTCAAGTTTAGCCTTCTAAGAGAGATGGGTTTTCCCAGTCTGGGATTCTAGGCAGGTTACAAAAGTTAACTAAGAAATTATCATTGTACAAAAGTTAAAAATATAACAAAGTTATCAGTAAAATTAAACGGCAGCTAAAATTAAAGCATGGAGGAGGAGGGGAAGAAGAAGAAGAGGAAGAAATGTAACAATATATGACCGAATCTTACTCCTTCAGGCCTGCTGAAACGAGAAGATCTTTACCTGCTTATGAAAAAATAGCAAGGAGAGAGCCAGGGACGGCTTTCAAGAGCTGGGGAGCAACCACCAAGAAGCTCCTCTCCTGCTTTCTCACCAGACGTACCCATGAGGGTGGCAGGACAAAGAGAAGGGACCCCTCAGAAGATCTGGAAACATGGACAGTCTTATGTAGGGAGGTACAGTTCTTCAGATAACCTGGACCTGAGTTCGATAGGGCTTTGTAGGTCAAAGCCAGCACTTTGAATTGTGCTGGTAATAAATTAATCTATATCCTGCCTTTCTTCCAATATGGGGCCCAAGGAATCTCACATTAAAAGTTAAAATAAAATACAGTTAAAAGAATGGATAATGCAAAAGTTTTTAAAAAGCAATTAAATAAACAATTATATTAAAAACATTAAAACTGTTAAAAAACAGTTAAAACATAGTAATCACAAGACATTTTGCAACAAACAGATAATGGTTTACAAAAAGAAAAAAAAAGTCACTTGGTGGCAGAAAAGTAGCAGACAGGGGTAGTAATTCTTCTCAGTTTCTCCATTGCAGAAGACACTTTCGGAGTGGTCTTCTACACAAGTAGACAAGTCTCCTCACCTATCAGGAATGTGTAGAGTATGTTTTGTGTAAACCAGAACTCATTCCTTGATTTTTCCAATAAGATTAAAGAATGTGCGTTGGATACCAAATTACCTCATGGTGGATGGAAGGGCTTCTTCCACTGGTGGATGGAATCATAATTGAGTAGAGTTGCTGAAGGGAAGAAATGTTAATAAATTCCCTTTTCCTCCAGAAGGAAACAGAAAACTCTTCTGAAGCATCTGCAGATATTCCAGACTAGATTGAAACACAAGAGACACTGGGAACAAAAGAAGAGAGAAATGAGTCATCAGTAGGTCCCCTTGGATCTTAGTATTGGGAAAATGAAGAATTTAAGTGAAGAAATAGTAATAACAATAACAACAACAACAACAACAACAACAATTTGGAATCGTATATTGGAAGTCTAACAGCAACTCAATAAGAGTAAGTATTCTATATGTTATGATCGCCGCTCTATGACCTCTGACTCTGGCCATGGCCTGCTTGGCCATGGAAACCCATTGGGTGACCTTGGGCAAATTACACTCTCTCAGCCTCAGAGGAAGGCAAAGGTTCCTCTTTGAAAAATTCCTGTCAAGAAAACATGGGAATAGGTTTTCCTTAGGATTGTGGACCAGATGATGTGTCCAAAGGTCTGAAATGCAGTTCCCATGGGTAGTTCATTTTGTGATGCTGAAACCCAACTTGCCATTACTCCCAACAGTTTCATACACATGTTTTTTTTTTCCTTCACTGCTGTGTATGGCAATCTCTACCAGTGGGAGAGAGGGCCTTCTCTTTATCTCAGTCTTCCCCTGTGATCCTCAGACAGATTGCTTCGGTTGAAAAAGGGTAGAGCCTCTGTATTTCCTCCCATTGGAAAACATAGGGCACAAGGGTGTATGTGTGTTTTTACACACTAAAAAATGTAGAGGGTTTTACACAAAGAGTACACAGAGTGAACAGCGTATGGCTAGGGGTGAATGTGCAAATCTGAGGGCATGTGGCCTTTAGGTGAGAAAGGATGTGCCAAGAATACCCTGTGATATATTTGGGAAAAAACTGTAAAACTATGGTCTAACATATTTTACATACAATGATGCTCAAGACAAATGCTTCTCTGACTTTTCAAATGTATCAAATCAACACAGGCCTTCACGTAACACTCAATGCATACCTCAGCATGTGTTTCAGTGTACTGTGGATAGATTGTCTTCAGCGTTTATGGGTTGACTTGGGCTACAGCAGTGCCTTTTATTCTTAGTTCTTGAAGTATACAGTAGGGATAATAATGACCCACCTTAGAAGGATAAATCTGATAAGGGCACTATAACACTCAGAATGCTCAACGTGCTATATAAATGAATAATAATGATAAGACCTAGCATTTAAGCAGCTCCAGTTAATTTCAAATGAGCTACTCTAATGCTTCTGATTTAATTACATGGTTAAGTGCTTTGTTGGAATATGCTGCAATACACGGCAGCTCCATACGAAGAATGCCACAAATGCTTTTGAATTTCACTCATTTCAGACCCAGTTTAGAAAAAAAAATCCATTACACAAACGATGAGGTTCCTCTCATGTCCCCAAGAACTTAAGATCATTTTTAAGGCACTTCTGTATTTAAGAAAAGTCTTGGTGTTTGTCTTTTTTCTGACTTAGATTTTTGATGGCTTTTTTAGGGCTTCTTTCTTTCCTTGTTATTGGCAGCACTTTTTTTTTTGTTTTGTTTTTTAAATGGTGTGATATTTTTCTCCCTAAGGCCTAGCAGACGCAACTTTAATTTCATTGCCTCCTTTATTCCTACATGTGGCGTATGCTGTTTAGCTCTTTGGTTCTCCCATAAGTAGCTAATATTCATTCTATCACAGGTACAGGAGGCTAATAGTTCAATCACTAGGGGGAAAAAAGATGAAAGGGCAGGAAATGGCTGTCATGGCCCCAAAGGAAATATTTGGAAGAAAAGGAGCACAACAGCAAATAAAGTGCTAATTAATGTCCAATTTCAGCACTGATATACGGACCACAGCAGTAGGCAAAACCAAGCCTTCTGTTCCAGTTACTGCTCAAGTGCTTTTATTCTCAGTTCTATGCAAGAATGCTTCTGTGCTTTCTAAATCTTCCAACTCTCTCTTGAAACTGGGTTCTTTGTTCTGTATTCTTTTTATTCTTTGGTTGTTTTAATTGCCCTCCCTTTAAAAAACTTCTTAAAAATAATTTCCGTTGGAACTATTTTTGTAAAAAAAAAAAAAATCTCCTAATTTGTTTATTAAATCTTGACCCCTCCCTTCCTTGGAAGTCTATTTTGCCTGATTAGGGGAAACAGTAAAATTGCTATGAGAAATGAAGGAAAGGAAACACAGCCACTGCTCAAATCACGCTAAAATTCTAACAGGCTTCTACAATGGGACACATTTCATCTTGCAGCCCAAATCAGAAGCCAGGGAGGGTTAAAAAAAAAAACAGCATTAGAAGTTCTAATTCACTGGCTTTGTCCTGGAAAGGGCATTGAGAGTAAATCTTCTATTGAAGAACACAATAGTGAGAACAACCCTGTTTTTATGTACCATAGTAATTGGTACATGTAACTGACTAAATGTGTTGTTCGGAGAAGAAAATGAAAGTTGAAATTCACAAAGGAATGTCATGATGATCAATTATTTCTGGTGTTTAGTATCTGAGAATCACATCTTAAGGTAAAATGTTATTTGCTGATGACTGAATGCCAGAAATAATAATCTGACATTAAAGCTTTTGTGATTCTGACCAAATGAAAGCCTAAAAAGGTGCAGTCAAGGGTGTGCTTGTTACACAAACGTGAAGCTCTTAGAATATAAATGACTGAAATATTACTCATTATTACCCAGTAATCATAAGGAGTGCATAATAGTTATTAAATACATAAAAGCCACTGTACTGAAGTAACACTAAATATATGGCTGCAATCAACATAAGACAGGAAATTTAAATCTGATCTGAAAATTCCCTCCCTTTAATGCTCCAGGAGCTTATGGGCTATAGAGACAGTATGGCTAAGGTTCTATGTGCCTGAGGTTTCATGTGTTTGTACAAGCTCAGTCTTTGACAGCATGATCACTGGAGTGGAGATGCAAGAGGTACAAGAAATAAAATTAGAAGTATGAATTTCCAAAGCCATGTATTCTTTACTTTACAACCACACTCACATGCACACACACACACAAAGATAACAAAGAGTCTTGTGCCAGCTTAAAGTCTAACAAATGTTATTACGGCAGGGATGGGAATCATGCAAACCCCTAGATGTTGTTGGATTGCAATCCCTACCAGCTGTAGCCAATGCTGAGGAGTGCTGGGAGCTGCAGTCCAGACACATCAGAAAAGCCACATGATTCTTACCCCTTCATAAGATTTATGTGGAAAATGGCCCACTTTATCAGATGTGGAAAGTGTTACCTTACACTGCAGATTGTTAATACAGTTGCTAGGGTGGATAAATAAGGAGTGGGGGAATAATCAGTCTGGGCCAAGGGAGTTGAAACATAAAAAGTACAAACATCAAAGATTACCTTAACAGTACTAATTAACAAACAAACAAACAAACAAACAAAGGTTGGGTGGTAATATAGGCATCTGTGCTCCAACAGTGCTATACAACACATTACTAGAAAGCCTTATTCCTGTTCAAGCCAGAAGAAATAGACCTGAATTTCTTAAAGAATTGTTTCACAGTGAAATTGCCTTTGAAATTCTTTTGTTACTTGTTCACCATCTTGAGGTCTGAGGCAGTGTGCTGAGAGACTGTGGTGTTTTCCCATTGCTTTCTGAAAGTCTCGCTTTATTCTCTTTGCATGCAGGCTGGCCTGTTTGCCCTATGCAGTATGCAGAAAGGCATTGCTGGTGAATAATGGCATATATTAAATTGTCTGCAAGCTAGTAGAAGCCTAATATCTCTGAGAAGGAAGTGTAATTGTCTAGGATGAGCTGAAAAGCACTGATGAGTAGTGGTTTCAGCTGGGAACTGGAGAGGTTTTGTGATGTTTTCTCCATTAGTCTATTTTTTCATTTTGTTGAATCTCTGAAGAGAGGGAAGAAGGTGAGCTTGTGTTTTGGGAGTCAGTGTTGATTGTTTGGCTGTACTATTTGGAGGTTTTCGTGGATATTATTCTTTCTTTCTTTCTTTTTTGGCCATGTGTTCTCTTTGAGCACATGGCCTAAGAGGGCAGGACTTCTGCTGAGTCACTGACTTGGGGGTGAAACTAGCAGCTGCTAGCTCTATAAAGCTAACATGTCAGTCCCTGGAGCTCAACAAATAGTAAGGCCATTTCTGCACTAGACAGTTATAGTGCTATTATTCCACTTTCAACATCTTATGGAATCCTGGGAGGGGCCTTTGAGGATTCCATAGGATGTTGAAAGTGGAATAATAGCACTATAACAGTCTAGTGCAGAAATGGCCTAAGAGGAAAGAGGCATGTTCGTGGACATTTTGTGGGACTTTGCAGGTAAAGCCTGGACAGCTGTGCTGCTACATATATAGGATGATGATCATCGATGGTGATAGAGTTTTTGTAGTGACCTGCAACATCTGTGCCATGTTTGTTTTCTTGCCAGAGAGTCTGGCATACTATGCCTGAAGCAGTTATTGGCAGAGAAGGTGTAGAAGCTTAAGGCCCAGGTATCTACACTTCAACTTATCAGATAGGATGAAGCCTTCTTGGAAAGAGTGGAACAGACTCTCCTGGAAGGGCAAGAAATGGGGGATGCCTCTAGTGAGGATGATAATTCTCAAACACAAAAGAACAATATTTGGAAGCATGTGAGACAGAGGAGCAGAACTATCAAGAACCATATTTCAAGCTTGGAGCTACACAATCAAACTTACATTTATCCCTCTTGAAATTAACTTTATTAGTTTTGGCCCAACTCTTCAGGCTGTCAAGGTCATCTTGAATTCTGATCCTTTCATCTGAAGTATTTGCTACTCCCAATTCTAATTTGGTCAAAAATCTGGAAAAGTCCATGTGGACTTAGGAAGCTGAGTATGTTCATCCTGGAGAAGAGGAGGCTGACAGGTGGCACAATAGTTGTTTTAAATATCTGAAGGGATGTCATGTAGAAAATAGAACAAATTTCATTTCTGCAACTCTAGTGGAAACTAGAACATGAACCAATAGATTCAAATTACAAGAAAAGATATTTCATCTAAATATTAGGAGGAACTTTTTTAACTGTAAGAGCTGTTTGATAGTGGAATAGATTGCTCCAGAGGGTGGTAGGAACTCTATTTTTGGGGGACAGAAGTTGGATGGGCAATGCTCACCACAATACAAAGCAAACACTGCAACCCAGGAAGTTATTGGATTAAAATCTGAACTGGAGAGGAATTTGGTCCTTCCTCTATCCCAGGGGTAGGTAAATGCCAGAGCTTGAGGGAGAAAAATGCCCCCCCCTGATTTTGGAGGGTCACACTACCACTGCTGCCTGATTTTGAAAACTTTGTCCTTGTCACCGTGGGTATGTGGAGAACATATGGAGGAAATTAATTTTTTAAAAAAAATTGAAAATTTTTGGGAGGTGCTGGAGCCTCAGAGTGGTTTTAGGGAGCTGCATGAACCTTGTGCACCATATGTTTTCCACTCTGTTCTGTTGCTTTTTCTTGCTCCCATCTTCTTAAGCACTTACTCCTTCCTTCTAAAACTTCCCTATTCTTCTACCATCTTTTGGGAACTGTAGTGGCATGGATTTGGGGCTGACTGGCAGTTATTATGTATTGCCAAAAGGACAAATAACTGGGTCTTAGAGCAAGTTGAGCTTGAACATTCTCTAAAAGGCCAAATGACTCAGCTGGGGCTACTGTACTTTGGAACTATCATGAGATAACATGACTCACTGGGAAAAAACCCCCACAATAATGCTGGGAAAAGTGGAAGGCAACAGGAGAAGAGGAAAGCCACTGTACAGATGGATTGATTCAACCAAGAAAGCCATGGCTCCACTTTCTCAGGACCTGAGCAGGGCTGTTGGTGAGTGGGGCTCTTGGAAATCTCTCATGCATGTGGCTGCTGTGAGTGACCAACAAGAACAACAACAGACAGCAAAGAAAGGAGAGTGATCGCTTTCATTGTCTTCTTTCTCTAATGTCTGCTCAGGGTTTTGTGCCAGATACAGAAACTTTGAGCAAATGAGTCAATTCCATTGCTATCAATCTGGGTTCACAAGCACTGAGAAAAGGAGCTTACCTAGTACTCTTTCAGTGCTTGATGTCACAACAGTGTTCTGGGCATCAGAGAGGAGAGAAGGGAGTGGATCTTTCTTCCTTCCCCAATCACCAACTCTGCACCGGGGCAGCACCAAAAGTAAGGGCAGGGGTAGGAAATTGGGGAGAGGTAAGTGGGTCAGTGAGTTGGGGATGGATGGTTATCTGGAGGTTAAGAGAGGCTGCACTGACAACACTTCTGTTAGCATATATGGAACTTGGTATTTTGGAATCATCAAGAAAAAAATGGCCCTCGGTGAAGGCAAAATTTATTAGACTGAAGTACCTATGTGGGTGAAAGGAAAGATAGGATATGCTGCCATAGGACAGCAAGAAGGGCAGCTATATGACTAAGAAGGAATGAAGAGGGAGAAAGAACAAAAGAGAGATAACTTTTTGATGAATGTGAAATTAAGACTGAGAATATTAATTTATAGGCAACATTTCAGGGACAGTTGCATTGGCTATAAAACAAAACAAACAACAAAATTACAAATCCATCTTGTGGTGGTTCAACTAAAAGACACAAAATAAATGACACTAGCTTTCATAGCTTCACAAGTTTCTTCATCAGGCAAAGATACCACAACACCATATGGGAAAAGAAGGGAAGCAACAAAAAAGAAGTCAACTCAGTCCAGCAGAAAACCCTAACTATCTGGCCCTACCTCTGTTGCCCCCTAGAGGTACATAGTCCTTTGTGCATATTTCCCATTCTATTATTCAAAGGCACAACAAGTTCAGAAACAGGCTTGGAATAAGCACACAGTTTTCGGAATGGCAGTGGGGAGAAAGAAGGCAATTTATTTTTAGAGTCTAATTCTGAATTTGACTGGGGAAGTTCGTTCATCACTAGTGCCAAGTTCTTGGTCCTGGAATATTTAGAAAGAATGTAATTCAGATAGAAACTAAAAGAGCATATAAAATACTAATTTTGGAAACAAATCAAACACTGGCCAGTGGATATGCAAATACTATGTTGTGGCTGCTGCTTCCTCTTGCTCCTGCCATCTGCTGTATGCACCTGTTGTTTTCTATACAGTGCCACAGCAACAGCAAGAAGGGCAGTTTCTTTGGTAATATTTATGTCTGTATAGGTGGAAGTTCTACCAGGTAATGCTTTCCAACTTTCCTCTGCTGTTACTCTGCAAACAGTGAAAACTATTGTTGTCGTAAAGCAATCTTTGTTGAATTGTGTAAAAGGCATAGTCCTCAAGTTGACCAGCATATAATCTCAGCCTATTTTGAAATACACTGATGGTAGAAGCAGATATGATCAAAGAGAAGCTTATGAGCTGAAAAAGTAGCAAGTGTTTGTTACCTTCAACATAGACTGTTCTTTGGGCCTTGAGAAGAACTATGCTTATAGACGTTTATTGTGGTCCAGTGATTGTGCCTAGTCCTCATGGGGTGTCACAGAGTACCAACAGTTCACCAGGCAGTTCTAGTGCCAATATGGAGAAATTTAAAACAGACTGTAAAAGAAGGCTGTGATATAGAGACAGACCCTGAATCAACGTTTAATTTACTGCTCGCAAGCTTTTGGAAGAGTATGAAGGAAAAGAGGTGGCATGCACAGACTGGATTTAGCTTTTTCAGAGCTTGTGGCTCTGTAGATGAGCTTGTAACACTAAGTACGTTTACAAACTTCTATTTTGTTTTGATCACCTAGACTAGACTGCTTTAATGTGCTATAATATGAACCCTCTTGATCACTATTTAATATAACCTGTTGCAGCCTGCTTTCATATCTTGTGGAAGCCATTCCAGTGGCCATTTTACAAAACGGCATGGTATTTTGCTCATTGGATTCTGATATTGTTCCATACAACTCAGTGCTCTTCATGGGATAGATTAGCCTGCTTGAGATGACTATCATGTGGAAACAGAACAGAATAATAGAGCTTTTTTACTTGTTCAATTAAAAGAATACCCTGTTTCAAAAACATACTGACACGTGATATTTTGAGTCATGCCCAGTAGAGTGCTGCTGGCATTAGAGAAGAGATGCAGGGTCATAATCGTCATGGTCTTTGTGATTCTACCTTCCTCCTGCTAAAGCCTCTAATACCTCTGTAGGGCTAGGGGACTTACAGGAACATGTAAGATGACACAAACTGCTGCAAAGGAAAAGGACAATCCATGAAGATTGTCTTCCTGCCCTCCTTGTTTCAAGAGGAAACTTCTGCCCAACCGTGGTGTTTTCCTCAAATAGAAGGACTTCTGTGGATCTAATCCATGGTTCTTTGTGTGCACATGAGATCCACTCCTTTTCCTGTGTTGTTTCCCACCCTTCTTTATTTCTGTGGATCTATAATGCTCACAAAGCTTTGGCCTTCTATACTTAAAAAACAATCTGTGCTCCTTTGCAGTTTGTACCCTTGATCTACGCCAGTGTGGCACAGTAGTAGAAAACAATATTTTCAGTCACTTGCTCTTCAAGGCTCGCCAGAATGTAAGCCTCAACGCCTACCAGAGTGATGTAGAGCTAATTTTCAGTGACTAGAGTTTGGCCGGTTTTAACTGTTCATATTCTATCCCCGGGGGGGGGGGTATTGACTCTTCAGATTGTTTGTACTACAGTTCCCAGAATCCCTTATATCTGGGTATGCTGGCTGGAGCTTCTATGAGGATGTCTGAAGTATTTGGAGAGCCAAAGTTTCCTCATTCTGTTCTACATATAACTGTGCTGCGTATATCAGGGATGAGGACATCATGTATTAGGAGAGAATTCTTTCCCACGGGTGTGGAACATGGGCTAGATATGAAGAACTGGATGGAAAGTGAGGAGCTTTGAGCACCACCTGTTCATTCATGTGTGCACGTGCTGGAGGTCATTCCAGAATCTTTGATCCTTCTTTTGTTATTACACATTAAACAGTATTCTTCTGTTATTTTAACCAATCAAAACAGGTATTATCTGATGAATACTTCTGAACAGCAGATTAATGTTTTCCCCCTTTCCAAGAACAATCAGTGTATGAAAGAGAAAGGTCTTTTGAAACACTCTCTGAATTCTTCTTTTAAGACTAGGGGTGTCATTTCAAGGGAAGACTATAAAGGGTCAATGAAATTCATTTCCTGGTGTCAAACATATTGATAGAACAGAAGCGGAAAGCATTCAAGAGATGAAGTTTCTATCCCAGGCTACTGGATGTGCATCTTACTGTTATGATGGCTGCTCTTCTGACAGGAATTCCCACAAGTAGGATAAACAGGGGCATTCTGAGCTTAAAGTGAGTGATAAAAGATCCTGCTTCAGTCTATATTCTTATATCGTGCAATGCACTGGCAAGCGCTAGAGATAAACATATCACTATCGCTAGAGAGTCACTGTAGAAATATATACATTTTCTTTAAAAATAGATTAAGCACAATGCCTATGCCTGAAAAATACTATCTTGAGCAAAAACACCACACTTGGATGATAAAGATTTGCTGAGTAGAGAATGCATGGCACAAGCCACTGGGGCATCTCCATTGCAAATTTTGCTTACATTCTTTTGCATGTGCAGTTTGTGTGTGAGTATATGTCATAAAAGTGCAGTGTGTGTGAGTGTGTGTCTAAAATTATTTCCATTGCATCGGACAATGGTTAATTATAACCAAAGAATTAAGATGCACCATTCCACAGACCTCTTACATGACAATGTGTAATTGGGCATGCCATTCCTAATGGTATATCTCTGTGCAGAGCTGGGCTGCACTTTACTCTGCGTTTGTCAAATGGTACTTAAGACACAACCAGCTCTATTCAGGCATTATCTAATTCAGGATTCCTGACTGTGTGGAGGATCTCCATTAATAGGGGAGAGCTTCCTCTCTAGTCTCTTGCTCTCCAAACATGGAGCACAATAATGGGTATATGTATGTAGTGACTGTGTTCTACTTTGTGAGTATATCTAAATTCAGTTACATAACTGGGTTACCTAACTCATGTCTCTGTTATGCAGTCATGTTTTGTCAAGTCCCAGTCTAAAACTTTCCATGGTTTCAGAGAGAGCTAATTTCAACACTATCTGGGGCTGACTGAATTTAACCTGGAGCCTTCTTGGGGGCAAAACAGATCCTCTACCACTAAGCTATAGTCTGTTCATCAAAATAAGATTGGCCCAACAATGAGTAAGTACAGCTGATTAATATGAACTGAGGACTCAGAAAGGGGGCTTTTTATGTCAGTAATCTTTATGTGAGGGGGACAAAAAGGAGTTTAACTCAAGATGTTAAAGCAAATTTGATTCTAGAATCATTTGTTCTTCTCTATCACTTCTTTAACAATAATAATTGGGATGATGTATGTTATTTCTTGAACTGTACTCAGCTTGTTTGAATAACCTGCCAAAGCTCAGGGGGAAAAGAAGGAATAATATTATAGTATTTATTCAAAGGCAATACGTAATCATTGTTGGGCCAGGGAAGTCATACTATGTTTACCTTCATGGATTTAGTCAGCTGGGAGACTCATAAGAGTCTAACATGAACAAGCAAACATTTGCCTTCTTTTCCACCACTGAAGTTATTTCACATTACATCGCTGAAGAGATAAATCTTTCTCAAGTGGCAAGCAAATGGCTTTGGATACATGGCACCAGCTAAGATTCACAAGACCTCAGCAGCACGTCTGTGACCTTGAATGCCCAAGAAAATAACCACAATACCACTTCAAACAAGAAATGGCAGCCGCCTTATTGTACGTCAGTGACAAACAATAAAAAGTTGCAATTCCTCCTGTGAAATGGCCTCAGAATAAACATCAGCTGTAAAAATGGCAGTCTAGCAAATTGTTTCACTCAGGGATGGGAGGAAGGATTGTAGTAGATGCTCATTGTGCAAGCTCAGAACCAAAGTCTAAGAATGTTTTGAAGTTTTGAAGATGCTTTACCAGAAGGAGAGGCTATTTTCCCTTCCACACCAGTTCTCCGAGGCCCTGTTTGGATTGTGTTCGCAGAAATCTCTACCATTCCTCCATCTAAAGCTCTTTGACTTTGATTTCTGTGCTATAAGAAATGTATTAATACAAAGAGTGGGGATGGAATGAAAATCGGCTATAGGACTGAATATATTGAGGGAATTTTGCATCATACAGTTATAGAGCTATGATTCCACTTTAACATCCTTGACAACATCCTGTGTAATCCTGGTATTTGCAGTTTAGGGAAGGGCAGTTAGAATTTTCAGCCCAAAAGCTCAAGTGCATCACCAGACTACAAACCCTGAGATTTCACAGGATTCAGCCATGGCAGTTAAAGTGCCATCTTCATGCCATAATTGTGTAGTGTGAAAGGTCTCCTAGCAGCGCTCTCCTGTGTATTTATAACAGAGGTAGGCAATTGTGGTTGGTCAATTGTCTGCCTTTGGTAGATGGAATCACAAAACTGAAAAAATGACAACAGTCCCCCAGTTGAAATCAAATTAGAATTGTCTAATGTCTACTTTTGCTTTTGGAGAAAAGGGCATTTTTAAACATTTAAATTGTATGTGTATGCGAGTCTTAAAATTCATTTCAAATGTGGATTCCCGGAGGGTTTCTAGAGAGGCAACTCACTTATTCTTTTGGCCAGAAAAAAGAGTTTGGAGATGTCAAGGATTGCAAAAATAAACCAGGGATGGAGGTTATGTAGTCCAAGACTATGTTTGCTCACCCTTAGTTTAAAGATTTCTGTCATTTTGGTTGGTTGCTTGCAATGTAAGTGTGAGCGCAGAGTTGGCCAGTGGTTCCATTATGTCAGTGCACTGAATCTATATGTTTTGTTTTTTTGGGAGGCAGGCAGAGCTACATTGATTTAAGAGAGCCATCATGCTATAGTAGTTTGGGTGTTGGAGTAGGGCTCTGAAGACTAAGTTTTGAATCCCTACTTGGTCATGGAAACTCACTGACTTTGGACAAATCACCTATCTCAGCCTCAGAGGAAGGCAGTGGCAAACTCTCTCTGAACAAACCCTGCAAAGAAAACCCTGTGATATGTTCATCTTAGGGTTGCCATAAGTCAGAAACAACTTGAAGGCACACATCATCAACAACACTGGGTTTAATGTAGAATTTTAAGGGGATTTTCCAAGGTGCCGAACCTGTGCTAGGAATATTGTTCAGCACCTTGACTAGCTCTCATAAAATGCTTCATTAAAACTGGTGAGTAGCTGTTGTACTACTCAGTGTGGATTCATGGTCCCAGGTCATGGAGCCACCTCTGACTGGCATGCTTGCATATCAGGTGAAATAACAGACTTGATGGTTTTTGAACTTTATCATTTGAATGGTTGTTTATTCAAGCTCATTTTGGAAATGCCATATGTGATCAGATAGCTTGCATGTACATGGTGCCATATTTTAATGATATGGCATAGGAGTCAAATGAGATACACCCAGATCCATGTGCATCTGTTTTAGTTTCACTCACTTTCACTGCCTCCCTCTGAATTTTGCTTCAGGTAAGAGAAATGTGTAGCTCATGCATATAGTGGCAGATAGAGTGCATGCAATCATGCAAAAGTACCACATCATCCTTCATCCCATGTACTCACTAGAAATGACAGTGGTTTCAGGAAATCAAAGAAGACTAGGCACTTCATCTTACATGGGAAATACAGGGGAGCTTAGCTGTCCTAGTCCTAGCACAGCGCTTCCAGCTTTCCCAGTGTTTTCTTCCCAGCAACCTATTGAGTCAAAATAAGCTGAGTATAACTGGGTACCCACAAAGCTGATGTAATTCAGTGTTGGGCTGTAAACAAGGAGACTCAAATTCAGAGCCATGAAACTCAATGGATGATGTTGCCCCATTTCTACTCTCTTAGCCTTGCATTCTAGATGGAAGAATAGGGGCCATGAGCACTGTTCTGAACACCTTGGAGGAAGTAAGATTCAAGTTTTCGTGATAATAAGCAGTGGAGACCTGTGTTCAAAAATTTTCTTCTAGTGGTCTCTGCTGTTTTTTATGCCCCTGAGGTGGTGAATCCATTCTAGGATTCACCCCAAAATAGGTTCAGCATTTTGGATAATGCCTTTAAAATTCAGACTAAAACTTAAAGGAAATTTACTGTCCCCCTGAGATGGGAACCACTAGCCACCATTGATTGCTGCTAGCATTTCTACCACCATACCACATTGGTTTCCAGAACAATAAAGAATAACTTTCTTCAGTCTGGCCAAACCTTCTTCAAGCAAACATTTGTCTTTTATAAATTTTCATTCTGTTTATATTTGCCATTGCTAGCAAAAGAAGATATCATGGTGGTCAGTCCACTAGTAAATCCTGAGTGAATGGGACCTGGGAATAGGACACCTAGTGGAGGGTGTCCTTGGTATGAATCAATTTTGTAGCCCTGTAAGTGTGAAAGGGGCCTTTACAAGCCATCAGTCAATGAAGTTCTTTCTGACCTTCCTGCAACTAATTTTTAGACAGAAAGCTCCTGGTAACCAGATCTTCTTGCTTCTTGTGGTCACTTGTCTGCCAAAATGCTTTTCATTTAGGAACTAAATGGGGTTCTTTTATGCTGACAATGATTTTTATGCACAAGTGCATGCAAATTTCCCACATCTTCCTGTTACAAAACCATGCACAACCTCTCAAGTTACAGCAGAAAACTCAGGCATATAGAGGATGCAGTAAAGGAACAGAGTTAATGGGAAGGAGGTATTCCTGGTAATTTAAAGAGAGCACTTTGCTTCTGCCATTTTGAGAAAGGAAGTGTAAGGCAATCACATCAACGTATCTTTGCTCAGTCTGTCTATTTTAATGGTCATTAAGATGTTTTACAAAGAAATACAATTAAAAAAACCCACTCTTTTTCCATTTCAGATCTACCAAACATAAAAAGAAGGTAGGCAAGGCTGTCAGAACTATCTTGCTAGCTCACAAAAATGTACATTGATAAGAAAGACTCCATTGGCATTTGATGTTGAAGAATATGGAGGAGAATTTAGCCAAACACATGGGCACAAAAGGAAGGAAAGCTATAACTTTGCTTTGCTTTGTCTGTGAAGAGGTGTATTAAAAATATTAATGTCTTATGAATTAAAAATGTTGACCCCCCCACATTCCCCCACAGCTCTTCATATCCACACTAAACCCAATTCTCTTACCTTTTTAAAAATAAAAATCTTCCTTATTGTGATTTCTGCAATGGCTAAAGAAATATATGAGACACTTCAAATTAACAATCTCTTCCAGTCAGTGATTTATGCAATTGATTACTCATTGTCATGTAATGGGAAGAAGCAAACAATTTAAACTACACACCAATGGCAGTAATGAGGTGGATATGAGACTGTTGGTCCAATGCCATATACGCTTGATCAAATACATTGTAATTCTACGCAAGTTTTATATGGAGCATTTTTGGATAGTGGTCAACATATTATTATGTTAACTTTTTCCAGAGGCAAGTGCAAAGGTATTTATTAGTACAGTAATGGATCACAAAGTGGTTTTGATTAGCAGCATATTTTCTTCCAAATATGTTTGCTCTTTGTGAAAGATTTTAAAATAAAACAAAAAAGAAAAGAAAAAGAGATGGAGAATACTGGTTTTGGAATGAATGGCTATTCCATTGAGGTTAGTTGTTATATTCAAGGAACAAGTGATCTGTTGGTCCAAGAGTGGACACATATGAGGCAGGAATCATTGGACACTTCAATAGGTGAGAATGTTTAGGTACTAGGCAGCTATTTCCTAAATCCATGTTCTGTTATGGAGCATGTTGACAACCAATTTTAAAATCACAAAAGGTCCCCTGTGATGATATAATGACTGGTACTATGTCTCACCAAAATCCTGCTGTAAAGAGTTTATCTGCAGAGTTTCATAAAATTCTCCACTTTCCTGCACAAATTTTCCCAGGGACTGTTTTTTGATTTCTTTTAATTCATGGAGCATAAATGGGAATATCTGAGACATTCCTCACAATGCAGTGCAACAGATGAGGGTTTTTGTTGGAACCTAAGAACCTAATTTTAAGAACCTAAGAACTGCCCTAGGGGATGAAATATACAGCCTTAGAAGTAACCTAAACATAATTTTAAACAAATAAGTAAAAAGACCAGCATCCTGTTCTCAAAGTGTAGTCAGCCTAAAACCCATGGGAAGTTCATATGCATGACATGAACACAATAATACTCTTCCGCTTATGGACTCCAGCAGCTGGTTCTGGCTCTGACTTGGAAGGTAAAATACAGTGGAGCAATTATGACTAGGTATGCCTTGAAACCCTTATGATCTCTATTCTATAACACACAAGGCTCTAAAACAGCTTCTTGAAATTATGCCATATTTTATATTTTTAAAATCATAATTCCAATTTAGCTTCCCAATCATGATTCACTTTAGTGTGGTAGCATATTTATCTATACACCATGTCCCACAGATTCTGTGCAGGGGCTCCTGCTTGTACCGGGTCAGACCTCACTGCTTCCATGTATCTTGCATCCCTAGGGACATTACTCAATGTTTTGGTCTTTCTGAACTAAGCTGTTGCTTCAAATAAATACTGTACAGCTTATTTTTTAATTTGCACTATTTCACAGTGTGTTTGTAAGGGAGGAGCAGCAGAACATAATTTCTTGTGTTGGAAGGTTCAGATTCCTGGCAGAGGTTACTGTAGTGTATTCCAACCCATTAAAAGGGGGAACGAGCAATTATTCACTTAACAACAAAAACATCAAAATCCTATTCAAATTGAAAAGTGGTCTTCATGAGTAAAGAAAGCATCATCCAACCCAAAAGTAAAGGAGGGTAAATCTCTTCATCCTAAAGGCCTATAAATTCAGAGTTGGACGGCAGACCTGAGTAAAGAATACCGATGTTTTAAGTGAAACATTTGCTGGCAAAGTGGCCGTCGAAACAGGTTATTGAACATCTTGCCAGAAAGCAAATTGTGGAGTAGAGGTCTTTCTTATATTTTGTAGCAAAGCCAACTTCCATTGATACCACCGTCTTGTCAGCCCCTTTCTGCAGCCATTTGTAAAAAGGCTTGTGATGTGAGATTGACGACTTAAATACTTCATCAATCAATGCTTTAGCCAATGTGTTATTCAGTGATTGGTGGAAAATTCAAGTAATCCATCTTACCCCATCACCCTGTTCTCTCTTTTTTCCCAGGTATTTTCAATTTTTTGCCCTTCTTTATTCGTTCTGTTTTGCTACAATCTGAGGGAGCAGTTGAGTTAGGAGGGAACCTTCTATAGCTATTTTTTTTAAAAATGAAATCACTATAAACCATGAAATGTTACTGAATTAGCTGCACTTCTAATTATCTGAGAGCGGATTCCCAGTGCATTCAAAAGAAAAACATAGGAAAAAAGGCCATAAGCCTTTGAAAATATACAGTTCTGAAGATTCATCTGAAAAACCTGTGAAAGGCATTGAAGTGCAATATCTTCATTAAATACATTTTCATACCATGCTTCCTCCATAAAAATTAGGCTGATATATATGATTTCTCATTCTCATTTTGTCTTTATGTAGTTGTTTTTTTTAAAAAAATAATCTTCCATCATTAAAAAAAAAACCCAGAATAGTCACAATATAAAATATATCAACATTAAAATGCAAGTAAAACAACACAACAATCAGTGTCAGAATATACATTGCCCTTTAGTTATTCCACACTCCTAGGTCCAACTGTTGGCCATAATAGTAATAATAATAACAACAACAATAATGTTATTTGTTACCTGCCTCTCCTCAAGGCTCCAGCTGGGGTACAGAATAGACAGAGCTAAAAGTCATAGTTAAAATATACACAGAACAATTAATTACAAATATACTATAATTAAAATATATCATAATTAAAAGTACAATTAAAGTACAGTTAAAAGTACAATTAAAACACAGTTCAAAGCGTATTTAAAACTAGACTGGGTAGGCCTTCTGGAAGAGATAAGTCTTTAGTACCTTTTAAAATTCAGCCAGCATATTTTTCTGTCGAATTTCTTCCTGTGGGTCATTCCACAGTCTAGGGGTGGCTGATGAGAAGGTCCTCTGAGTGACTGTTGCCAGTCTAGTCCTGGCTGGTTTAAGTAAATGGCCCGCAGAGGACCTGAGTGTATGGAGTGGATTGTATGGGAGGAGGCAATCCTGCAGGTAACTTGTTGGTCTGTGGGTTGGACTTTCACATGGCGTCATCACAGTCTTGCTGCCATCCCCCCCCCCGGCTGTTGTGATTGTGAGATATTTGCTTAATGGAATAAATCCATTAAGCATCGGTGAATCCACTAAGCATCTCCTTCCCAGCCATGCAGAAGGGCAGGAAGCATGATGGAGGTGCCTCCTTCCCCAGGTCAGCATAGGAAAGATCCTGGCTGTGCTGTGGAAGGCAGGGGTGTGTTGCTCGTGCCTCCTTCCACAGGGAGCCTGTTGGGTGCAGAGGGGAGAATTCCTGTTGCGCTCCCTTCTTTGCAAAGGTGCTGCTGGGATCATGACAGAAGGACAACAGGATCAGGTAACATGCAGGATGGCCTTATATTAAAAATGTAAAGTACGAAGTTTACATTGGTGTCAGATTACTCACCCTAAATGCTAGCATCTGGACCAGCATTATGTTATTACTGGAGTCTTCATTTCAGTAATCCCTCAGTTCTTGGAGCCTAAAAGGGATAAATTTCCCTTATACAATCCTATGCAGTTCTGTTCCAAAGTAAGTTGAGTTATGTTTACCCCCAGGTTCATATGTTAGTGCTACAGTCCAAATACACCTCTTTTTTGAGCTAGCTCTCTGTTTTTTATTTTTAACAGGTAGGAAACAAATTCTTTTTTAAATTTACAACCTGAATGCCAACATATTTAATTGCAAGACAATTCAATAAGACTCTGTGAGTGAATAAATAGGCAGAGTTTCAGCATTCCTATTCAGTTGAATTTTGAGTTAGCAACGTGTGTCCTAAAAGGAAGTGGTAGAGTTCAATTATCAAATGTTTTTAGAAATAAGTATAGCAGATCTCTACTTGTAATTATTTGGAAAAACATAGTTTCTGTCAAGATCAAAAGGGCTACTAAGGGATTACACATGCCCAGTTAGGGTGCTTAATATTCTTTTCCCCAGTAAACAGCTATGCAATTATTACAAGCAGTTTTTAGAGTCACCTCAGCTTCTAACATGTTTTATCTTGTGGCACTGAGAACAGACAATATTGTTCAAGAAAGGCAAGCTTAAAGTGGACTTGGATATCCAGAGTTAGATTTAGTGTCCTTGGGATATTGATCCTTGCCCATTATCCCAAATTCTGAGGACTGCCCCGCTATACACATGGAAGCAAATGCCTCAAGGTGATAATGCAACTCAGTACTAAACCAATGGTTGACATTCTGAAACAGGTGTTGCAAGGAGGCTAGAAAGAGGCCTGGAGAATTGAGGCAACCAAAGATGCTTGAGATAGGGCTTTCAAGTTAGTATTATACGTATTATACAACTTTATATTTAAGATTTTTCATGTGTCCTACAAGAAGACCACAGTTTGGTCAGGTAGACTGAGCTGTGTAAAGCCGTCCTTAGTTTATATCACTCAATGAAATCGATGTCTAAGTTCAAGGTTTTAGCCACTACATAACACTGTATTTCAGTACTGGAATCCAATCATACCCAAACACATAAACTTATTTACAATTAATTGTGCATGTGCGTGCATGCATGCATATTTGTGTGGTGGACATAAGAGTACATTATGGATTATTATGATTCCTATCTTTAATCTGAACAAAGTACAATTAGAAAGAATGAAAATGAAAATTCAGCAAGTAGCATATCACTGAGTTTAAAACTGTCAAACAGACAAGGAAACAGCACTTAGTTTACTTTAAAATGAGATTTAATCAATCAACAAGTATCAAACTTTGTAATAAGTTCAAGGTAATGTGGAATTAGTGTTACATATTTCCCTGTTTCTAAACTGCTTTCTTTCTATGCTCACTTTTCTCACAAAATTGATGATAAATGGAATAATCAATATTCACTGTAAATATGCATGGTAAGACATGGGCATCAGAAAGTTACTTGCAGTGAGTCACACCTTGTTGGCTTGTAGAAGAACCAACTCTGAAAGAGTGTTCAAGAGCACACAACTGGTACAGTGAAACCTCTGTATGCCATGTGTAAATGATATTATAAACATCAGTTCATGAAAGTGAAAGATGCATTGTCTGAGGGCTGGCTAGCTAACCTTACACAAAATCTCACTGCTTACAATATATGCCTGCAATGTTGGAACAAGAGAGAGAGGTTTATATATACCCTAAAGGTGTAACTCATTAGAAGCAAGCAAAAGCAGAAATTTTGCTTTTTAAAGACTAGAATCCCAGAATCCTCCAGTTAGCATGTACATTTTCCAAATAGTAATTTTTACAAAAAAAACACAATGGTTGGCATTCTGTTGGTGACATATTTATGCATCAGTAATGCAATAAATGTATTCTGCTGACAATGGCGGAGGCAGAGTTGCACATACAGCAATGTGCGTTCAAGTTTCACACTGCACATTTGGGTTGCACAATGCACATTGCACATTGAAGTTATACATTGCCCATTGCTGATTGTGCATAGCACAATGGCACCCGGTCACTGATATGTGCTAAACAGTGTTGTTATTCTACATGAGAGGTGCTGGTACAATGTATCTCCTCACGTAGATATTTGTGCTATGCTGAATGGACACTGGATTGCAGCTAGAAAGAGTCAAATGTACCATAGAAATATCTCCTTTTGTTGTATTTGCCTTGCTTCTAATGTGTTATATTTTTAAAAAAGAGGATTGCTATCCTCAAGTGAAGCCAATGTATAGAGATATCTACATGCATAGGAGCTGCCTCCCTGCACAAACCTGTGCCCAGTGCATTTAAGCTTTCCAAGACCAACATGTATAAACATGTTTCTGTGTCCACAGCTAGTACAGGAATGCTGGTGGAAGCTGAACAATATCAGGAGCAATATCAGGAGCTGAACAATGTGACCAACCAGATCTCTTTTGTATGGATAGAAGTGATGTATTTAAGTCTTTTACTCCAAGTCTCAAGTCAAGTCTTAAGTCTCCACCTTCAAATCTCAAGTCTAGTCTCAAGACCTTGAAGATACTTTCAAGTCAAGTCTCAAGTCTGGAAGCCAACTTTATACCCCAACCAAAATTCCAGAATTATTGAATAGAGTGAAATAAATTCAATTTTAGCAATTTAAACAGAGTCGGCTCTCCACATTTGCAATTTTGACATCTGCAGCTTTGGAAGTGGGGAATAGGATCCTATCTTACTCCTCATTATTGAAAATTCAAAAGATTTAGAAGGAAGGATCCTTCCTCCTAACACATTTGCTGTTCCCCTCTGAGAAATGTACTCTGCAAAAGTCTTGTCTTTTGTTCTTAGGAAACATTTAAGAAGGCTCCTTTGATATGCAGCAGGGACAGGCTGCTGAGCAGACCTCAAGCCTGCCTCAAGCCCATTGCCTAACCTGTTTGCTGTCCTCTCTGAGAAATGCACCCACACTTTGGGCTTGAGACAGATTATCATGTGACTAGTAGGCAAAAAGAGATGGAGGCATTGTTCAAAGTCATAAGGTTTCTGGATGAATGTGTTATGTTACTGGACCAAGGGCAGCAAGTCAGTCATTAAAAATATACAAGTCTTGAGTTGAGTTGAGTCAGTCATTTATTGCCAAGTCGAGTCCAAATCGAGTCACTGAAGTGACTTAAGTCTAACTTGAGTCTATCAACTTGAGTCTACATCGCTGATGGATAGACCCCTTATAATGTGTGAAGAGAGGTTAGTCTCTTTGGGATCATACTATGTTTTCCTTAAAATCTTATCTTATGTATGTATAGCACTATTTCTCAGACCTCTTCAGATCTGCTTTGAAAGTCAGATGAATGCTATGGACACTGTCTCCAGAAAAATGCACTGAAACAGTGTTAAAAATAACAGGAAGAAATTCATGGGGATGAGGGGGCGTGGATTTCCATGGATGACAAGTGAAGAACCCCTGATATACAAAACTGTAGTTTTCACCAAATCCATAGCTATATATACATGAACCCTTCTAAATGTCTGCCTTGAGTCCTAGTTTTGAAAAAAGAGAGGATTATACATAAAGATGATGATAAGGAGGAGGAGGATGAAGAGTTTTAATAGGACCTAGGTACAGTTTGTATTAAGCCCCATGCTTTCCTCAACAGAATGGGAAGGAACCTATGGGTCCCCAGATGTTTGTGGACTTCAGCTCCCAGAAGCCCCAGCCCCTATGGTCAATGCTCAGGGCTTCTGGGAGCTGAAGTCCAAAAACATCTGGGGACCCACAGGTTGAGAACCACTGTGTTAGAGGATTGCTACAAGAACAGTTAATTCAGTAGGAGAATATGCTTCCTCTCGGAAGTGAAACATGACACTGCAGCATTTATCACAAAATGGCATTTGAAAAAGGGAATGTTTAAAGTATCCACATTTGCTTTACTATTATCTTTGTAGACACACCTGGGATTAAGAGGGTCAATGGATACAGGCAGAAGAAATATTGGAAACCGTAGCTAACATCTACATAAAGAGAAAAATCAAGAGCCCAATTCCTTCTGTGTACGTGTGTTCATAAAAGAGCTGTGTGTTCATGAATCTGTCCCTTCATTAGACGGTAGATAAACTGCAGGGAGGAGACACAGTCATCATTTCTAGCTTTGTGAAAATGATGGGGAGGTTTTAATTATTAAAATGCAATTATTTCCATTATTGATGAGTGTGATGCACAGGACAACATCAATACAAACTGTCCAATACACACACACACACACACACATTGAGTGAGTGAGTGAGTGAGAGAGAGAGAGAGAGAGAGAGAGAGAGAGAGAGAAAGAGTTGGCTCACAGGCTAGCTGAAACAGAATATTGATGCCAGTTGCTTGTTTCACTTCTAATTCACATAACAGAAGAAGACCTAAATTCTCTCCATGGCAATTTTTTTTAAAAAACAAAACAAAACAGTAATGATGTTTAAAGAGATCCTACCATAAAACTAACAAACAAGGAAAAAGCCCCTATGATGTATATTTGTTTAATTCTACCATTTCAACAGAGTCTGAAAAAAATCTCTTTTTGGAAGACTTCAGCTTCCAATATTTCCCAGCCACCATGGCCACATGGTCACTGACAAACTTGCCCACATTTAGTAACTTTTTTGAGGTTCTGCAATTAGGTAATAGTAGTGGCAATATTTCTATTGTAGTATGTACTCCCAATTCTGCGTATAGAAGAATGATAACTGCCTTACACCAAGTCACAAAATTTACGTATAGAGTCATCATACACTATTATATAGGACCTTTCCCTCTCCTATCTGGAGATGCTGTCAAATGAACCTAGGGTGTTCTGGAGCATGGCCTCTGCCACTGAATTTCATCCTTCCTTGGGACATCAAGTTGATGTCCCAAGTTGTGCAAACTACAGTTTAGGGCCTTAGATTTTTTTAAAAATAAATCTCTTAACACACACACACAGACATTAGAATAACACACATTTCTTTGGGGTTATTATATGGGACAACCTGAACTTGACACAGCTCAGCACAGCAGCATAGCTCAATCTGGCCTCCATGTTGGCCTTACACACCAAAACAAATATACACTTTGAAACTACTGAAATGAAAACTAGATCCCTATGCAGGCCTTCAGCACGATCATATGAGGGCTATAGAGGTGGTCTGGGCATCCAGGCTTCATCCCCTGTACCTCTCCTCTCCCTGCTCAGTCCTCAACCTTTCTGTTTCAGCAATAAAGTCCTGAATGGGGCTCTACCAATGTTCACATGAATGTGAGTAAAAACCTCCACATAATCAGAAATCCTGCCTTTTTTACAGTTCCTGACCTCATGGAGAGTTCAACTTGGATTTAAGTGCCCCTTTCAAATCTCCCTCCTCAGCACAGGAAGACTGGGAACTGACTGGGCATGGGAATACGTGTACCCTTGTCCCCCTCTTGTCCAGGTTGAATGTATAGAGCTTTAGTGGCAGTCATTATATGTTGCCCATCTAACCATCCATACACTTAATGGAACAACTTTTTTTTTTAATTTACAGGAGATAGCCATTGAAATTATCCTGTGCAGAAAAACAATAGCAGAGAATGCTTTTGGCTGAAAACTTGAAGTAAGCTAGTTTGGATTCAGATAGGAATACTACCTATACCTATTGAAAGCTATTTTGGAATAAAAGAACTAACAGAATAATGCATATTAAGGGTAATTAGAAGTCTTCCTTAAAAATGTGATCTTCAAATCATTTTATATTAACAGAGAAGCACTTATTGACTTCTTGAATATAATGGAGAAACAGAAAGCTAATGTACTTATAATTGCAGTTTCAACACTGATGAACACCATGGCCCCCAGTCTGCTGGTGTTTACAGAAAGAAGTGAATGGATATATTCTGTGTATATGTTGGTAGGATGCTATATAGTGCATATAATATAACCCATGAGAAAAGATGCAAATGGATAAATAATGATCATCCAATGATAAATGCATATGAAAAGTCATTTAAAAAAATCTAGTGTAATGTCCACACACATCCATCATTGCCATTCAAACCATTATTTTCCTTGTGTTTAATACTTTTTATATGACTGCTAAAGAACATGTGACAAAAAATGAGGCCAGATTTTTTTTCTTTTTTTTTGTTATCTTCATTAGAACTGAGATGAGACACTGGAGTTGTGCAACCTAGGCTTCAGCAGACTCTGCAAACAGAGATGCTAGACAAGCAGAATGCAAATAGCAAGTTGTGACACAGTTATTACATCTAGCAACTCTTGCTAGTTCTTTTGCTTAGTACAACTTTGCATTAGTGCTATCATTGGAATTTTTTTCTGAAAGACTGGCAAAATGCTACAAGAATCATTCTACACAATCAGAGTTTAGAAAAGTTATAGTTTTGGATGAAAATTCCCAGAATTCCCCAGCTAGCATGGTGAATAGGCAGGCTGGATGGGGATTCTGGCAGTTTTTGGTCACATTTTTTCTCAGCTCTGTTTCTTTTAATGTGAGATCAGCCAGACACACATAAATTGGAACCTTCAGACTTACCTTGAGCTCCTACTTGCAACTTACCAAGGGATGTGGGGCCACAATGGGCCACCACATTTTGTGATGTGCTGGTATCATTCCTGTCATGGGCCAGGACTCCCCAGGTGAATAGCAACCTTGAATGAGGACACACAGAAGCAAGCACATCAGGAGCTAATCAGGCTGGGATGAAAGCCAGCTGACTCTAGCCTTTTTAAGGAAGGCACGAGGCAGTAGCTGGATACCAGAAACAATTCATGTGTTGCTGAGTCTTGCTTTGTGTTCTCTGGACTCCCTGCTTATTGTTTGCCTGGATTTGCTGACCTTGCACTGTCTGGCTGTGTTGCCTACTGGATTTTAAGACCTTTGAATTGTTTCAGGATGATCAACAGGCAAGATGTACTGACTGTTAGTGTCTCTGCTGACTGTGAATGGCCTCTTCCTGTGTCAATTTGCAGAGGCTTGTGCACCTGTTTATGAACCTTCTGTGTCACTAGCCGATCTGGTTGTTAGGGAACAGGATTTCTTGAGCAAATGTTGACACAGAAGTTTTTAGTCCAGCCCACCCAGGTAATATAAAGCATTCACCTGATAATGTTTCCCATATCATTCAGGCTTTTGCTGCCTGCCTACTGCCTTGGTGCTTGGGTTTGCTGAGATTCTGATGGCTGTTGACTTATAGCTTTATGCTATTTTTTCCCTTCTTATCTTAACTCTAGATGGCTTGGCATGAAGTTGAATCTAGTTTGGTGAAGTCTGGGCCTGCATTCCCATCATCCCTTAAAGCAGAGGTGTCAAACTGAATTTCATCTTGGGCCACATCTGCACTGTGGTTGCCCTCAAAGGTCCAGTTGTATCTCTAAGACTATATAAATGTATCTACTCTTTTATCATATTAAATAATTGCCTCTGCCTCTGCATTTGATTGTTACTGGTTTTGTAATAATTAGCTTTGAAACTAGAGGTCTAGGAAAGATAATGGCAAGCAGATATTCAAGTGTACAACTTTTGTATAATTTATTGAAAAGAGTTTTGAAAACAGAAAGTTGTTTTTTTCAATCATCAGACAAATATTACCTGTGCCTTTTTCTGCTCCCCCATTCCCTGTGGCTCTTTCTGCCCCCCTGCCCCTCTCTGTACCTGGTGAGCCTAATCCCTGTATTGCAGGCTCTCAGCTGCTGGCATTCTGAAGAGGGGCCCACAGCCAGCACTTGCAATCTACTTCAACTTTTGGCTGCTCCTTGTCCAACTCTTACGAGCCATGTAGAGCATTGCCATGGTAACCCGTGGCAATGCTCTGATGGTGAGATTTGGACATTGGAGCAGTCAGAAGTAGAAGTAAATAGCAAGTGCTGGCTGCTGGGCCCCTCTGAAGAATATCAGCACCTGGGGGCCCACAGTGTAGGTAGGGTAGGAGCACCACAGCTGCAGGAGAGGTGCGAAGGCCACATGAAATGGCCTGGCAGGCTGGATGGCTGTGGGCCTTGTGTTTGACACATGTGCCTTAAAGGATCTTGGGTGCAGGTTCCAAGGGTCATGCCTAGCTTGAGGATTGTTGGGCCTGCTTCAGTCTCAGGTTACAGGAAAATTACCCAGTAGATCATGCCCAAGAAGATGTATGTATGTTACTTCTTGGTGAGGGTGGGGATGAAATTCACAAATATTTAAAAAATGATAGAAGAATTGATTTCTCAAGTGCTGGGAAGTCTAGATGAGAACAGCCCTAGATAAGCAAGAAACTTTGTAGTTCAGGATTAAAAAGGTACCTCTTTTATTGCACAGAAAAAAAGACACTATCTCCACAGAAAACAAATAAAACAGAAAATGGACAAAATAGCATTTTCTATACAGAAAAGAACATTTCTATGTAGAAAACAGAAAACTGTGTTATTTGCACAGTTTCTGTGCGGGAAACTTGTTTTCTGTGCCAGAAATACATTTCCTCTTCAAAAAGCGGGCCCTGTTTCTACAAAGAATAAGTCCTGAATTGCAAATTTGGCCCGCTGTTCAATGCTAGCCCAAGTCTCCGGAGCTGTAAAGCAATAAGTTGTGGGCTTTTGTACTCCAATCATATGCATATATGTTGTTCTTTAGCCACCCTGCTACCTGCCACTAGGTCTGCAAAGTTGCTATTGCTGTTTTTTTTTAAATAAAATCGCTGATGAAATATAAAACTGTGTTGTGTGTGAGATCCTCATAGGGAAAGTTTTTGTTCTCATTTAATGCATCAGACTTCTAAAAAGCATTTGTTTTGAATTTCTAATATTGCTATTTTTTTAAAAAAAATTGAATCTGTAAGTTTGAAAAAAATAGCAATTCTGCAAATTCAAACCCATTTCCACTTGTGCCTGTTTCTTTTTTACCAGCAACATGTTAACTGCTGCCAGCATTGCTGCTAATTTTAACAGTTACATTTACAGTTTAAGCAGTTTTTATGATAACCAGCTAAAATAAGTGGTTGGGCTTTCTCTTTAAAAAATAAAACTCTTTGAAGTCTAAAGAATTCTTCTCATTCCTAGTTTAGCAAATTTCTGTGGTACTTTACTGTTAATGTCTTCCTCTTTTAAAAGCAGGCAGAGAGAATGTAACAGTGTTTAAAAACTGCTCTTCAGCTGTTTTGTTTGTGTATTGAAATATTATTTTATAAAACTTTACTTAGCATTAACAAGAAAAAAGTAATACCCAATTACATTTACAGTATAAGCAATTAAACTGATTTATAGTAGGTCAGTTAATTTACTGCATCTGACATTGCATCCAGCTGCCTGTAATTTAACTTTTATTGTCAAAGTTTCTATATTCTTCCCCCCGAGTTTTTTTTATTTCAGTGTGCTAACAAGCGTTGCATATTGTAGAACAAATTACATGGTTATTATTGATACTGTTTTTAAAAATGTTTTATCATAGATTTTGTTGAAAATCACCCAGTGGCAGTAGGTTCACCCCCCCCCCTTTGACGTTAATAGACTAGTCCTATGCTTTGGCCTGCCTAACACTGCTTTGAATCTGGTGACTGTTTAAATGTATTACATCAGTTCTTCACTTTCTTTTCTTCAGTGTTCATAGAATCCATACAGATGCATTCTGGGAATGCTAAAAATATTGGGTTGGATCTAGACTTGGACATACTTAGCCTAGAGCCATTGAAAAAGTGGGCCTAAAGTAAACCAAAATCTGAACTCAACCCTATGTACACTCATGGATCTATAAGTGGATAAAATACAACACTGAATGAATGTGAACCTTTGCTCATGAAAATAGGACTCTTTCCTTCTCTTCTCCTTTCCAGTAGACTTTTACATCCTAGTTGACCCCAAGATCTGTCCCACAATGCTCCAAATCAAATTTTGGTAGCACATAGGGGACATCTGTGCAGAGGAAGGCGGATCCACCTTTCAAATCTCCTGATGAAAGCCATTCCTTCAGCAGCTGGGATTAGTTGGATATTGTATGTGTCTATGTGCCTTCAAGGGCCTTTCCACACTGCACTGTTACGATACTATCATTCCACTTTCAACATCCTGTGGAATTCTGGGGTTTGGAGCTTACTGAGGCTGAAATGCTCTCTGGCTGACAGTTCTAAAGGCCTCTCTCTAAACTGCAAACCCCAGAATTCCACAAGATGTTGAAAGTGGAATGATAGCACTGTTACAGCATAATGTGGAAAGACCCCAAGTCATCTGTCCACTTATGACAACCCATCAATTTCATAGGCATTGCTAAGGCAAGGAATACTCAGAAGTGTACTTGCAAGTTCCTTCCTCTGAAATATAACCTACAGCACCTGGCATTCTTTGGTGGTTTCCCATCCGAGTGCTAACAAGGGCTGATCCTGCTTAGCTTCTAAGCTCAGATGAGATCTTGTGCCTTTAGGGTATTTGCCAGGTTTATATTGGAGAGAGGAGGAAGCCTTGCAAATGAAATATGATAAGAAGATAACTGAGCCATTCTGCATGTATTGGAACTTGCACTTTCCCCATTTTTAAGAAAAAACTGCAATTTAAATGACAAAATAAGAAGGAAAAGGAGGATGGATGACAATAACTTAACTGGTTTCAAAATTATGGTTTACATTTCACACCTCCCACAACTGTTGCATGATACCTTGCCTCAGAAGTTTCTAAATTTGCAAGACTTGTTGTAATCATGAAATCATACTTCTAAAAATAAACTTGTGAACACACAAAATGTGTGCAGTTGAAAAATGCTCATTAATACCATTTAGTCAATGGAGAAAATATGTACAAAATAAAAAAAGGAAAAAGGCATAAATGAACATGTACAATATGGAAAATGCAACTTGATATAAAGAAAGAGTAGAGCCAGCATGATGCAGTAGTTTGAACACTGGACTATGACCCTGGAGACCAGGATTCAGTTTCCCTTTCACCCGTGGAAACCCACTGGGTGACCTTGGGCACATCACAAACTCTTAGCCGCCAGAAAACCCTGTCATACATTCATCTTAAGGTCACCATAAGTCAGAAATTACTAGAAGGTCAACAGCAACAAGAATGCAGGTAGGATACTATGAAATGCATCAAAACTGTGCCTGGTTTTTTTCATATCCCTGACATTAAGTGCTGTCTCCAGAAGAATAAACCCAATTCTATGGTTGTGTAAAGTAGATAACAGTGAAACAGCAGATCTGCTGCAGAGCATTCAGTGTAAACAACCATATTACTAGGAATTATTCTTGTAAATTCAAATGGTTAATTTCTCATGGTGATTATTTTGTAAAGTGCATTTTTTTAAAAAAAATGGCATTCAAGGCAAAAATGTCACCTCAGCATAATCTGTGAAAGTGACCATTTTGTCCCCAGTATTCAGAATGAGCTGGGTGTGGCTTTAGTGTAATTCCCTTACTTGTACTCAAGGAGTACAAGTATTTTTATATTTCGTTTCACCAGGATTTTAAAGATGTCTTTGCACTTTGACAAACCCTGCAGTGCTAACTGCATCACAGACAACACTGCTTAATATTATCAGACTGGGAAATGAAAGCCTAAGCAAAACATAGAAAAATGGCCTGTTTTGCTCCCATCTTCTTCATCAGAGCTGCATACTATTGTTCCTGTTTAACAATAGCTTCTAGTTAATAAAATCCAATTAAAGACCAGAAGAAACAGATTGTAACGGTTCACATACAATGTCTATTTGTGAATGATTAGCATAAAGGACATTAATGTGCAGGAAGGATTTCCAAAGAATGTGTCCTAGGTTGCTAATATACATAATGAACAATCAAACCTAACTCATAGACATCTTGAAGGTTATTATCTCTTTTTAGATTGTTACTGCATAGCTTGTCCATTATATGAGAATGCTGGCTGCTGCCCCATGTAAATCTGAAATAAAAACAAGTACTTTATTTGAAATATAGGCATTTACCAAAATCACTCTGACCCTTTGAATGAAGAGGCATCATTACTCTTGACTACTTGGCAGTTGTTGGCCCACTGTGTAGATTTGGCTCTTAATATCCATGGTATGGGGGGGGCAGAACAGCTGCTAGTTGTTAACCAGTGTGACTTTACTTAAGCCTGTTGCTGAAGAGCAAGTCTCCCTGTTTGATTAGCATAAGTAGGATGTGGTGAGGGCCTGAAAATATGGCATGGCATAGCACAGAACAATAGGAGGAAGGAAGAGGCACAAGAAAAAGCTAGCTGATTAATATTGGAATGTGGGGTGACTCTTAAGAGCATCATGTGCCTTCTGGGCTAATAATATCTTGCAGTTGCATTTCTGATAACTGCATTATATTATTAGATCTTTGGGCTGTAGTCCTGGGTGGGCAAACTGTGATCCATAGGCCACCTCCCCCATGTTCCAAGACCCCAAACCAGATTCACCAAAGACCTATCAAACCTGGCAGTCTCAAATTTCTGTGTGTGTTTGTGTGTGTGTCTGTAAAAATCATCCTAAATCAATCCTTAGTCGCTGCTGCAATTATGAATACCTTTAGAACATCCCACAAGCTGTCTATTCATTGTCCAATTTAAACTCAGTTGGCCATGAGTAGGCAGGTATGGAATTATGCTTGTACTGGTACATTAATATTTGAAAGAAGAATTTGTGATGAGATGCCTATGTTATTCCAGACTTTATCCTTGTTGATAGTTACATTTCAGCACAGGATGGTCATCTAATATGTCTGCCAAGATACAATAGTATTATGGAATTGCCATTTTAGAAATCACATGAGTTTAGATACATGTATCCAAGCTTTGTCCACTGGTCAAACAGTGAGTTTAGATTTTGTGGATTGGACCTTGTGTGTTCCACAAAGTGCTGTTGTGTGTGCCATAAAATAATGGGGGACAAGTCATGCAGATCAAAGATTAATTTTTTAAAACTTTTTCATAAACATGATTTAGTTTTCCAGTAGTAAAGAACTGAAATAATAAATTCATCATATTTGAACTTAAGGATACTGACATAGTAATTGTTTAATGCATTCAAGTGATGTAATCTTAACAATTTGTTTTTGCATAAGTTCCTTGTTCCAGCATTTTCCAGATACAGATTTCATACTGTCAAGAGTCTCCAACAATAGAAATTGATGTCATATTCTAAGGTTTAGCAGCATTTGACCATTTTTATAAATTATTCTGTGGATTCATGATAGTTCCTTACAACTCAGTAAAACCTACAATGTGTTTATGTGCATAGACAAGGAATAGGTTTAAAGGTTTGAAATCTGACTCTAATAAATATAAAATCACACTAATTAGGGTATCTAAACCTTTCTTCTATTTCTTTAAAGCTTAGAATCAGAGTTTGTGATGGCAATTTAATGACCTTGAGCTTAAACATTCAACAAGGATACTCTTTAGGTCACAGCATGAATGAAAACAAATGAAGCCATTGATATACTTCCTCCATCGTGGTGCATACAGGCTTCCCCATTCTGTGGCTCTGTGGGTGTTTGCTGGTCCTTGGCAGTGGAAGACACTTCTTTGCATTCTCAGACTCATTGGTTGTCACCTATAGTGAAGTGAATGGCTAATAAAGTGGGACAGCATTGAGATCTTAACTAGTTTCTCCATCTTTGTTTATATCTAGGACTTGCCGACTTGTTAGATTCAAAAGCAAAGCAGTGTGCAAAGAATAATTGCCTCATTTCAAACGGCACCAGATCAGAGAAGCACTAGATGCTCTGTACCTTTAGTGACTGGAAAGTCAAAACAATCTCGACTGGCTTTTGGTTCTATGTTTTGGATGTGTTGTGTTCTGCAAAAATCCATTTACCCCCCTCCCCTTATTGGATACTACAATAAATGCATTCACTGTAATGGGAGCATCTTTAAATTAAATTATATTAAGCAACCCTTCAGCAATACTATTTATTGGGCTTTTCTAATAGACAAAGCTAATTTTTGGGCTAATTCATCATCTAGAAATGAATCTACTTTGGGTATGACATAATACCCTTGAGGGGATCAATTTATTTATCTGTGACTGTATGCAGTTATGTATTTCTATTCATATTTATGCCTGTTATAAAAAATCCCAGGGAAGATAACAATGTCAAGTACAACCAGCCATAAGATGGAATAAATTAACATCCAAGGACACTAAGAAATAGAAGTGAGAGCACATAATCCAACACAGAAAAAGCTAAACTAGTAACAGTGGCAATTAACTGTTCATACATGTCCACAGAACAGATAGATCTTGCCCTGGTACCCCATATCAGTAAAGCTGGCATCTGATGTAACTCCTGAGGACAGTCATTCTAAAGATGGAACCCCTCAACAAAGAAGGGCCTGTTTGGTGTTGAGATCTGATGTACTTTCGCCTCTGGGAAGACAAGAAGATGAGCCTCACCACTGATGGATGAGTGCTTCAGTGGAAGATAGGTACATTTCACAAATTCAGTATCTAAGAAGGACAATTGAGAGAGTAATATAATTCAAGTATGCAATTCTTAGAAGAAAATATAAGTGTGACTGAGAAGTGCATGAAGATTAGAATGTGTATATAGTACAGAATTATTGTAATTTGATACCACTTTAACTGTCCTAGCTCTGTACTGCAGATTCCTGGGCTTTGTAGTTTGGTGAGCTTTTTAGAATTCTCTGATAGCAATCTCTAATGTTGTAGTTCAGGGAACAGCACCAGAGCTCTCTAGCAGTGAAGTCTAAAGCAAATAAAAAAGGCATTGGCCAAGTTATTCCTACCTCATCAGGATTCCATAGGACAAAGGCCTGGCAGTTGAAGTGATATTGTGCTGTGTAGTGTACAGATGTATTCTTAGTTTGAGGACAACCAAGAACAAAAGTCATATGAAATTAAATGTGACATGGAGCTTCAGAATACCTTGACCACTGCTTTTGGGCAGCCTTGTGGTTAATAATTACTTTGTTTTCTTTCCAAATGAAAAAAAAAATAGAGATAAATCTGTTTCTGGCCCTTTCTGCAGGATGTCATCATCCTGCATGGAGGTCAGGAGAAGGACAGGACCCGGACAACACTTATGCACAATGTCATCCTGGTCCCATCCTTCTCCTATCCCCAGTTGGCAAGACCATACAGTAAATCATTGATGGGTTTTCCCTTTCAATGATTGGGGATCACACCACCATCCCACCACATGCCTGTACTTACCTGATGTGCAGAGGTCCTGGAAGTGCAATGGCTACACTTCCTGCCCCAGTGCAGACTGGGACAGTACCCAGTTGTGCTGCGGAAGGAAGAGATGGCACTCTCGCGCTTCCTCCATTCACAGAGGCATCCAGTGTGGACAGGAGTGAGAAGGCCGGGACCCACACCAGATGTCTCCAAAACAAGGTAAGCTGCAGAAATGGCCTCTGTCTCATGATTCCTCTGTGTAATTTGACATTTTTTGCATACGGTTTTAGCCTAATTGTAAGGGCTTCTACAATATTTTTTCCCTTAAAATATAGGATAGAAAGAATTTTTTGAGCTTTGAAATACTCAAAGCTGGTAGAGGTTGGTTTCTGAGCAGCATTATGATCAGATCCCAAATAGCAGGTGCAGGTCCTAGCTCTCAGTGCATAGTGCCATGCCTGCCCAATCCTGAGAAGCAGCTAAGCTCCTTTGGGTCACTTTTCCAGCTATTAAACACTGATGGAGGGGAAGGGAGGAAATTGAGAGGGAGTAATGGCAGAGTTTCTGTTTCTCTGCTTTTCTCTTGGTCTCCTAAACTGCAGGGAGATGAGAGGCCATTCCTGCCACCCCATACCATGTCATTTTCACTGAGATAAAAGTGAGAAATAGTATTTGATGAATGGATTCCTGCACCTTTTGTTTAGAAGGACTTACTGTACTCCTACGGGTAGGGTTTTATTACTTAGCTTTATATAGTAAAAGCTCATATTTGTCTAACTTTCTTTTTGTCAGAATTTCCTGGCTGGGAAGCTGTTGCTCTCTAATAATAGTTTCAGTTTAGTTGGTGAGAATGAGCTGTTTGGAGGAGCAGGTCTGGACAATTTCGCTCTGGAAAAGCTGTTTCCGCTCACAATTCCTTGTCTGAGCAGCAATGTGGGAGATGCTCTCATTCACACTGATTTCTTCATGTTAACACCTCTGTCCCTCCCTTCCTCCATCACTTCATGCATTTTCCCCGTAACAGTAACATAGAGTCAAAATATCCTATCCCAGTCAATGGGAGGTTTTGACATAGACTTCATTAGCAAGGCAGTCAGCCAGAGTGGGTTCAAAGGTTATCCAGTATAAAGGAATTATCTAAATCCACTCTAAAACATATATAAATCTTCTTGCTTAGGACTTGAAGAGGGCAAAAAACCCCCACCCACCCACCCACCGACACACATACACACGCACAAAACCCAATATGCCTGAAGAATTTTTTTAAAAAAACTTTTTTTTCATTTTGGAAAAAGACAGAGGGACAAAAATAAGATTGTTCTTGGAGAGTTCTTTGATTTTCATTGATTTATTATTAATTAAAAGTATTTGTTTTTTGCTTCAAGACCTGCATGGCTTCTGAGACAATGCACAGCAGGAAAAAAATTGTCTTAAAAATTTAAAACAGTGTTGACATGTTTAGAGAAGAGAGATACCTACCACTATTACTACTGTTCAAATTAGGGCATTTAATTTAATTAAGCAGTTTATTAGTTCAGTCAACCAACATTTCATCAGTTGCTTAGTTAAATTATTAAAAAATTTTTTTGACTTAGGCAGTAGATTTTTTAAAGAGTTGGATCTAGACTTAGTAATACTTACAGGGCACCCACTGAAATCAGTAGGAATCAGTCATGACTTATTGAACCTAAGTCCCATGGAATTCAGGTAGGATTATGTATGATTCCATAGAACTTCAAATACAGGCTTAATAGCAGTAAGTACATCCCATTACAAATAAAAGGCTTTAATATCTCAATATTTATCTTGCAGACTGAGTGGTTATCCTGGTGTTTCAACATTTGTTAACTGTTCTATTTTTTTAACTGATACCGTAAATCATATTTAGTTTACAATCATATGATCCACTCTCAGATTACCTATATACTAAAAGAGAATGAACTAAGAAGAAAGACTTTTTTGACTTAATGAAAGATGTTCTTTTTGTGTGTTTTGTGGATGATATTATTACTATTATTATTATTACTACTACTATTATGCAAATGCTAGCCTAAATAAGTGGTGGAAATCTTGTGGCTATCTAGATAGTGTTGGACTGTAGCTGCAGGCCTCTGATGCTTTAAACCTCAACATCTGGAAAGCCACATGATTCCCACTCTTGATCTAAACTCAGAATAGTAGTTCCAGCTGGAGTAGACATACTGAATCAATTGTTGAAGACAAGTCAGCCACTTGTGTACATCCTACTGATTCAATAGATTCACTTTAGTAAGTGAAATTAGCTGCCTTAGCTTGATCTAGAATCTAAGAGAGCAATCTCCCATAGAGAGAACAGCTCTTCTAACAATGGAAATCTAATTCAGTGGAAGAATCCCCCTGCAGGAATGGGAGAAAAGTCAGATGATGGTGGTGGTGGTGATGATGATGATAATAGTTTGTCTCAGGGATACTATCAGTTGGTAAAGAAAATGCTGTATCCAGCCTACTTTTTCTTTCTATTTTAAAATTCACATTTAAAAATAATGAAAAATTCAAATGAAAAGAATGAAACCAAGTGTAAATGTGGTTAGTTTTAGTATGGACTCTGTTTGCATTACTTTTCTTCACATGTATGCATGGTCTTTGGAAGGCCAGTATCTGGGACATGTTTCATAACTCAAGCACATATGAAGGATCTTGGCTTTCCAGGACAAATTTGATGTATAGTAAGTAATGAAGAAATACGTTTTTGGTCATTTTCTGGTAGTTTCCAGAGGCTGGATTCAGTAGCTTGGAATTCATGACATTCCTTTTCTTATCGTTTTCTAACTCATTATAACCTAAGAACTTCTCTCCCCCCCCCCGCTCCTTCTTCCTTTAAATTGGCTAGGAAGGCATGCAAGTTTTACAACCAAAACAATCAATTTCAAACTGCCGAACCCAATCAGACTAGGCTGAGAGTGAACCTTTTAAATTGAGTGTGAAATTGTGAGATGCAGCTCCCCTTTCCCTTCTTTAGAAGGTGCAAGAGAAACCTTCACTTCCGCCTTTAGTAAGTAGGCATGGTTAATAGTTGTTCTGTTGCTACAGACATTATGTGCTAACAAAACTATGCACGCCTGGTCCTGTAAGCAGGTTACCAGGGGTGGAGGAAAACAAAGCAAAGGCCATCTGGCTGGACTATTTTGTATGTATAATGTCCAGATACTAATGCTTAATGCACTTGTAAATGTAAGTTGTCTCTCTCCAAGGGTCTGATTTTAATTTGGGTAATATTCCCGTTAATAATAACATCTAATTACAACATCCATTAAAAGTTAGTAACATTAATTTAACAGGGGGAAATTCTAATAGAGTTCTCAGAGCGGTATTGGCATCTTTCCATTAAATTAATGTTACAAACTTTTAAAAGGATGTCTTAAATAGACATCGTTAGTGGTGGGAATATTAAAGAAATTAAATCAAGCCTTTAATATGTGTTGGAAGTCTATTTATGAATCCAAGGAAAGGTGTCTGCTGTGCTCTCCAACCCATTTCAACCTTCTAACAGGAAGCCTTAGGCCGTGCAAATTTTGTAGCATGCAGCATTTCCTGCCAGTAAAGGTCTAACTAGCTTTGCAGTTTTTGTGTGTACAGTGTCTTTTGCTAGGGTTCAGCTCTGACTGTCTGATATGCAGGGTACTGCATTCAGGTAGAATCAACAGAACTCCTGGACAAAGATCCTTGGTGTGGACGTAGTTTTCTTGGTATCCTTCTGAAGAATGGGAATTACTATAATCTAAACTGCAACCCCACTAGACTATTTTCAAAGGAAACAAGAAAATGAGGAGAAAATATCTCGCTTGCATGTTCAAAGTGATAGGCTTACAAATGCAATAGTTTGTGTGAATGACTAAAATAAAGTACTGTGCAGCTGATAAGGAGTGGGTCATATGAGTGGCCCAGCTTATGTCAGTATCTAATTCTATAGACAAAGATACAGACCCTCTTATAATATACAATTTTGGGCTGTGATCCTACATCATCTCAATATGGTGTAAATATCTGCCTGTGAAGTCACACTATGCTAGCATTACACAATCCCAATACAGTATAGCAACTTTGGGTAAAGCATGTAAGAAAATGGACATGCCTAGATAACTGTTCGCTGATGCACAATGGTTCCACATGTGCAATTATGTTTCTACCCCCATCTGCTGAATATGGTTGTTGTGCAATGTCCTAATAATAACTCTAGTTCAATGTGCAACCATGGAAATCATTAATAAGAAGCTGCCCTATATCGTCCTTGGAACTATGGAGTGAGATAAAGACTCTGTGGCCCCTGCAACTGGTGAGAGGAACAAGGGCCATCAGCAGTTGCTCTGTGCTGTGCCCCCAGAAAAACAGCATAGCAATACCGACCTGGACCCATCCACTGGCTGAAGAAGAGACAGCTGCCAAGATACTGTTTTGCTGTCACTGTCCATAAAGATTTCAGCTCTGTTTGTCAGTGGCCTGAGTCTGCTGGGGTGAAGAGAAGGATATGCTGAACCCTACTAAAGGAATATGTAGACGGTTTTGTAGTGTGTTATTTTAATGCAGCTTTTTAAGAATTACGGGGTGCCTGCCAAAGCCCACATTCCTATAAGGGACCTACTGCCAGCTTCTGGAGCCTCTTAACCCTTATCTTCATCTCCTAACTGTAATTGACTGATCAGTCATCTCAAAGAGAGCAGTAAAAGAAGGAAAGAAAAGGAGCAGTAGAGTCTGTTGTCTTCACCCTCTGTCTCAGAGATTTTGTGGATTGGGAAGGCCAAATAAAAGGAAGTGTTGACAGCAGCAATGGGCAGTCGACCTTTCAGAGAGGAAACTTATTCCTGCTGACGGTCCTCCCTCACCTCAAAAGAAACCCTAGAACAGGCAGAAGGTGTACAATTTGTTCTTTTTCTTCCCTACAGCTGTTTATAACTATCTATTTGAACAGCAAACTGTCTGTATGACAATCTGTTAGACCTGTACTGCTAAGACTGATCATGGAATTAAACATTCTCTTCAACTGCCTGAATAGCCAGTTCCTTCCACTGGCTAAATTGGTAGCACTCATTGCCTTTGAGACAAGATAGATTTCTTGGAGTAAACAAATATAATGCACAGTCAGTACTACTGCATTCAACAAAGTGTGGGTAATGTGCAGGAGTGTGAAAGGAAGACTGTTACAAGTACATTTGGCCATGCATAAACAACAGAAGCCTTTAGCTAGTGATTATTTATAAAAAATCTCTTGGAACAGAGAGAAATGCCTCTTTAGGAGAACCTCGATTTTCCTTGGTTGCTAGAACAGCCAGGATAGGCACAAGATTGTCTTGACCTGTGTGGTGGTGATGCAAATCCTGAACTCTCCTTTGAAAACTGAAAAGTACATGCTTTGCCAAACAGTGAAGCCTTCTGGGCTTGGCTTATTAAGATGTGGTACGTAATGGTTTATGAGTGGGCTTTTCCAGATTGCTCTAAAGAAGTGATGCAATTTCTTGGGTTTGTCCAATTGTTGTCGTCTCCACATCTCTGGAGCTGATTGTAGTGATTTCTGGGATCTGCATTAGGGCTCCAAATTAGGGCTAAAAAAAAAAAAGCACAGGGGAGTGTTTTATTGAGATGATCCTATAGGTTGAAGGGCAAATTTTCTCTTCTCCTTTTTCTTAGTATTATAGTATTATAATGCATAAGTGCCATTGTCGTGATGTACTGATGAACTACAGCTCTAGTATGCTTTAAAAAAAAAAAAATAGAAAGAGAGAGGGGAGGATAAGGGAAGGTTACTTTTTTTTGTTCAGTGATGTCTTAGAATTAAAAAAAACTGTCTCAAGGGTGGGTATAACATGTCACTGATGCTGGGAATTGCCACAAAATTGTTTAGGATAACTTAAATGTTATTTTGTATTTTTTTTAAAGTTGATTTTTTTTTAAAATAAACTCTGAGAACTAGAGCAGCAAATACCTCAACACCCAGCAACCTTCCAACACAATTCCATGACTGTAGGAGTCCACAGTGCACTTCCTCTTCCCCCTTCAATGTTATTGGAGGGTATGGAAAAAAATAAACTTGAAGCAGTGGTATGAGAGTCATTTTTTTTTTTGTTCCTCATTCTAGTATTCTACCTTATAGTGAATCAGGGCTGGCAACCTGTAAAATACAACTTGAAAGACCATCTCAAGATAGCATGAGCTAGAGCTTCTCCACAAAGTCTGTTGAGAGGAGCCTTCTGCTTTTCTTTCACAAAGTACGCATGCTGAGAAGAACTTTTCCAGAACTTCTTTTCTTCAGGGCAAAAAATTTCTTCAGGGCAAAAATTCTGTGGCCAAGTATGAATAAAAGGTTATCTAATAGAAAACTCCCAAGGTTGTTCTCTGGGGAGAAGAATGTCTCAGTAGACCTTTTAAACATATTTTGTTCCATCAATTATATTTAAGTTAAGCATTTTTTAATTTTATTTAAGTTACAGATATAAAGTATAAGTAGTGATGGTGTGGAAAATTCTTGTAGATGCTGCAATTTAATTTGTACAGATTAGCTGTCATGCTTTGATGTACTAGAAGGAAGTTACAGATAAGGAAGCATATCAGTTTCAGCAATGTTAGGTGGGGTGGGGGGGGTAAACAGGGTACTTAAATGTCTGATTTATGTTGGTTTGTATTGTATTTTCCTTTTTTTCCCCTCTCACTATGTATGTATATGTGTATTTGTATTTTATATTTGGCTGTATACGTTTGTTGGTATGTAATTTGTGTTATATGCTTAATTAATCAATAAAGTAATTTTTTATTAAAAAAATAAAAAAATAAAAAAAGCATATTTTGTTCTATACATTAAAGCACATTAGCAACTCATGTTTTGATAATTTCAGCCTTGCCTTTCTAATGTAATGGGTGTATCCAGTTTTTATGGACGGAACTCTGTGAAGTCTATTGATCATTTTAAAGGGAAAATCAGTGGACTGCACTAGTACTTTGTTATAAAATGGCAGGGACTATGCCATGGCCTTGTTAGCCTGTTTGACAATCCAGCCATTATCAGAACAGCCTGTGTTTGCATGGTCATAGGAAACACGTCCACCGGAAGACCTAGTCCACATACTTTGAGCAGTTCCCCAACCTTCACGCCGATCATTTGAAGCCAGCTTCGCAATGGTGAAAGAATCACAGTTTGAGAACCTTTGCTCAGATAGTTGTGTTTTCATTCTTTTCATAGCATTTTATTAATTGTGTTTAATGCCTACAAAATTAGGGGGCAAGAACTAGAGTTGTAGGCATGTTGAGTTGCAACCAAATCTCATACTTTCAAGGTGGTTCCAGGTAGGTGTGCACAAGTGTGCAGCCAAAGTATATTAAGTGCCTGAATGAATAAGGATTTACATATATGTATATATTTGAAGCAGCCTTGAAGAATTACTCAGATTCCCGGCTTTAGTCTTATCTTCTCTGACACATTTTTTAAAAAATAGCAATTGAAATGCACTTAATTCTTCTAAAATAAAGATTGGTTCAATCAATAGGGATAAGCTACCATTAATTAGTCTGATCTGTGGTAATAACTTTATTTTGAAAGGATTGCAGAGTGACTTTCTGAATGGGTGAAAGCAAAAGATCGTTTAAGTTCATTTATTCCCACTCCAACCCCCTCAGTGTTTCATGCAGGAGACTGCTATATTAGCTGGTCAGCACAAGAAATTGATATAAAACCAGCCTGCTCTTATATATTCATCTTATATTCCTCTCCATATTTGGATGAAGCAGGTATGTACTACTACCAGTTTGTTTTCTGGTATACAAATATCAGAAAAGTGTGATGTAGCGCTTAGAATCTGGAACTGGATCCAGAGTGTTGGTCTCCACTGAGCAAAAAACAAGTCACCAGGAGAGTCTGGGCCAATTGTTCTCTTTCAGCTTCATCTACCTCAAGGGGTTTTGGGGTGGAGAAAAGTGGGGATGAAAAGAGCCGTGTATCCTGCAGTGTTGGAGGAAAGGCAGGACAAAAGCATAACTAATAAATACTATTAAATAAATTGCAAATTCAGAGTACACACTTGTTTTTCAGAGAGTTTTCTCCATGTTAGTTCATTCATTCTGTCCGTCTGTCTGTCTATCTATCTATCTACCTGCCTACCTACCTACCTACCTAACTAGATAGTACAGTATCATCTATAAAAATTATTGTGCAAACCAGATTTTTGACTGGCTATAGTCAGCTTCAGAGTCTGGTAACAGGCAGGTAGTTTTTAGCACTATACTTTTTCCTTTATCTATGCAAGTGCATTTTAGCTTTATGTCTACTTTGCCACATAGCTGTGGTGCTCACCATAGGGGCTTTTGTGCAGATGTAGATACCAATAGCCTGCTAAATGAAACACATATTGTTATAAACCAGAATGTAACTGCAAGTAAAACTAAGTCTGCAGTCCTATGATTCCAAGGATACATCCCTAGGGCTGGAAGACTGATCAACATTTCTCTCAGATTTCCTAGTCTTGGCAGGGGAGATTCTGTTTCCTATCCCTTCTCCTGGCACCACTACAGAGGATTCCCTGACCAATATTAATTTGGTATCTGATTTGTAAAAGTTGTTGAACTCATGTTGCCCTGTGAAATGAGCATAATCAATTCACAAGACTGAGTTTGCATGTAGCTTCATCACCAAATGAAGCAGGTATAAACTCTCTTTGTGGCAAAATCCCTGAAATCATCTGGGTACATTCATACACCAATCAATGTTTGCATTTGGATTTCTAAACAGTGAAGTGTAAGAGAAATAGAAAACTGAGATAAGCACAAAGTTTTAGAATGAGAGACTCATTCTTTGAACTCTGTACCAAGAGAAGCCCTGCTTTGTTGATAATTGAGTTATGTTAATCATTGCAAAATCACAGATTGTTAGGACTTCTTAGCAGAAACAAAAATTACATGTTAGACCTCTATTAAAAACAGTAAGAAATCAGCATTTTTCCATCACCATACCATTGTTATGCAATCATATATATATATATATGTATATATATGTATATATGTATCAGCTTCTTGAGGTTGACATTTGTAAGGCAAATAATACCTTTTGCAGTAAAAGTGGCTCCTTCATGAACAATTGTGGGTGTAGTGTAAAAATCCATGGTGTTTTGTGTCATATTAATGTTATGTTTATGGTGGTTTTCAAGAATACCACAGTTCAAACAATGGAATTCATTCTTGTCAAAATTCAAAACAGTTTTACATTTTATAGTTTTCTGAATCTAGGAAAAATGTGCCTGAAAATAATTAACAATCCCTGTCCTAACATTTAGTGAAATAGGATGGATCGTACTTTTTACATTATTAATTAAGGAAATAGAATTCATCTATGAGAATATGATTTCTTTTCTCCCCCACCAATTAACTGCTTGTGAACTTGAGCTGACTGGCTAATATGCAGTACAGTCATATCTATGTAAAGAGCCAGGTAGTGTTGTTACCCTGATTTCTGGGGTCCCTTGGGGGACACCTCAATGTGCTCCATGCAATGGGGAATGGAAACTAGCCAGAGCACAAGCAATAGCATTGCGAGAGGCAGGGTAACCTAGCGGGGTCTTTTTACCCAGTTTTTACAAGGTCAGGCCAAGCCAAAAACCAAAGATGTCCAATAAATGATTTTATTGAAGGAAAGTCTCACGCAGCAACACAATCACTCACACACTCACTCAAGACCTATTAAGAAGCAAAAGAGAGGAAACTGCATGGGGGAATATTGAAGGGCTGTAGCTGGGGTGATACTGCACCATTGTCCTGAAGTCCTTGGTCAGTGGAGAAGTGGGGCTCAGCTTGGAGAGGGCTGAGGGGGATCACTCAACGGATGGAGCAACGGTCTGCTGGGATGACCAGGGGTGATCCAAAGAACCACTCAAAAACTGGGACTATTTGTAGGAGAAAAAGTACCTGGAGGACTAATCCTTTCCCAGGGAGAACAATGGGTGTTGCAGTGGGCACAAAGCTCCACACTGGTAATTTCCTTTGTGTGATGGGATTGCAAGGTGTTGCCAAAGTCTCAGGATCTTTGGCTGTGTTAGTCTGTGGTGTGACTTCATGTCAATGGTCCTCGCCTGATGGAATATTTGAGCAACTTGGCGTAGACACGCTAATCCCCTCAAGTCAGTGTCTCAGGGCTGAGGACCCTTTGTTTATTGTGGGTTTACACATCTTGAGGTTTCCTGGGGCTACGTGATGGGGGATTTTACTGGTCTGACCTGGTTTTCGGTCTCTCGACCGTGCCTGCCTACGTGCCCCTTCAGGGGACCTCTCTGGCACTCAGAATTGTAGACCCCGGGACAGGGTTTACCAGTGAGATTACAGTGTGGTGGTTTGAGTATTCTACTCAGCCTCTGGGACACCAGAGTTTGAATGTCCACTTTGCCATGGAAAACCTCTGGATGACATGGGGGGGGCATGGCAATCCCCCTCTAAGCAAATCCTGCCAAGAAACCCTATGATAGGTTTGCCTAGGTTTGCCACAAGTTGGAAATGACTTGAAGGCACACAATAACAACATATCCATATCTACTCTGAAGTAGGATTGTAAAGAATATTTTCTTAGCTTTGACAATAAAAGGAGTTTGACCATGAGATACCCTATTGAAACAAATGCTCACTACTGTTAGATGTTTTTGTAAAAAAAAAAAGCTCTGCATGAAAGGTAGAATCATCCATGCCACAATATTTCTGATTTCTGTGGATGTGAAAGGAGGACAGCAAAGAAAGCTGACCGGAGTAAAATCAACTCATTTGAAAGGGGTGTTGGAAGAAAGTTGTACTGGTAACGTGGACCCCTAAAAAGACCAATGAATAGGTTCTAGAGTGAATCAAGCCTGAACCCTCACTAGAAGGCAAGATCACCAAGCTCAGGCTGTTGTACTTTGGACATATAATGGGGCAACATGAGTCATTGGAAAAGATAATAATGCGCAATAAAGTAGAAGGGAATAGGAAAAGAGGAAGATAGCTCTATGTGCAGATTGCTTTAAAGAACAAAGCCAAAGCTTGCAAGATCTGATGAGGACAATTCATGACTGGGTTTCTTGGAGCTCTTTCATTCATAGGGTCACCATAACTTGAAGTTAACTTAACGGTAAACAACAACAGTGAAAATGAAGGGACTAGTACCTTTGGGAGGGGTCAGCAGCAGCAACAGCAAAAACTGTATCTGTGTAAAAGCACTGTGGAACCTTTTTGAACAAGAAAATCTGTGTAGAATTTTTTAAAAAACAACAAATAATTCATTCAATAATGCCCCCAGATTCTCATAGTCCTACCTAGTGGAAAAATCATTGTTGAAAACTGTCATTCTTACATGCAAGAATGAAACAATCAAGAAGTCCCATTGAATTCAGTGAGACTTACCCCACAGTGTCTGAATCCTGTTGGTAGTCTCAACTAGAGTGCACCCACAGAAACAATTCTTGAATGGTAAGTTAACACATGTAAATCCTGTTAATTCAGAGGGCCTACAGTACTTAGGGATACAAAAGCATTCAGGCCTAAGGATGCAATCCTGACTTACTGCTAAGTAGACACATATAGGATTGCATGGCAAATTATCCAGTTCACCTAGTTGACATGTGTATCATCACACTGGGAATTAGCAGTGCCTTTAAGAGACTTGGGAGGGATGAAACTCCATGGGACACAATAGGAACTCTTTCCAAGTAAACCCACATACAATTGTCTGTTGAGTTTCATCGAAACATTTCCAGATTGGCCATAAAATTGCATTATATCTAGAAAATTAAGGCTATGTTCCTGTCAAACTATAGTGATCTTAAGTTCAATTAATTTCAATGGGTAAATTTAGATGTATTTATTACAATCAATTGGACTTAAAAAACCTAAAGTGACTGGATCATGCTGTTTAAGTTATTACACTTCCATTTAATTAAGGAAATTGAATCCATATATGAAAATCTGAACTCTTTCTTTTTTTCTTTTTCTAGCCCTCCTAAGATGTTTCATACAAAACCTAGAGAAAGTTGGTTTTATTTTTTTCCCCTAAACAGTTTTGAAAAGGTCATTGAGGGCACATTGGTGCTAAAGGAAGATATAAACAGTCATCTCAGAGTCTTGCAAATCAATCATAATTAACACTAAGAAGTCACTTCCTGAATACAAAGCCTCTGGTGTTAAAAAGATTACTGAGAAGAAGAAATAGAAAAGTTAAAAAAAATACTCTGTGGACAGTACATGCAGATTGTGAAGAAGAATAAAAACATTGCAAGTCTGTCTTTGGGTTTTGAACATCCAAACATTCTCAAAGCATTCTTGGTAATGTTAATTTCAGAGAAAAATATGAACTCACTTCCTTGAAAGATATACTTATTCTTCAAATTTTAATTCACATTTCTATCAACTGAATGGGTTTGATTAAGAACATTCAGAGGAGCTAAACTTGTGTGCTTGTAACTGTTTTGATTTTTTTGCAGTTGGACTGCTCTCTTGCTCCCAAACAGCAATGTAAATGTAAGCCCATTGCAGTCAGTCCCTAAATTTCTACTGAAACAGAAAAGTTTTTACATGCTACTGGAAGGACAGCAATGATGGAACCATTCTATTCTCTGGAGGGGGTGCAGTTGCATAGTCTGTGAACATTCACCAAAAAGACCCTCTACTTTGTTTCCACCAAATATTTTTAGCAAGTGGATTGAGAGAAGGACCTCCCCAAGAGATCTTAGAGCTTAGATGATCTCATCTATTTATACCCTTCCTTACATCAAAATATCTCAAAGCAGGGTACAAACAATAAATATATTTAAAAGAATTTTTAGGACAATTTAAGATAGTATAAAGCAATCTAAAAACAAGTTATGCAATATGTAAGTAACTTTAAGTGCACACTGTATCAAACCATAGATAAACCATAATACCTGGGTTCACAAAAAACTTCGGTCAACAGTCACATTTTGACTTGGTGCCAAAATAAGACCACTTTTGGGGCCAATCAAGCCTCCAAGGAAAAGGTTTTCACAGCTAGCAAAGAATGGTCTCTCTCATCTTTACATATCATGGATTACTTTCGAAGGACGATCTCCTGGAGCATCTCAGTCCCCAAGTATATGTAGGAAGAGATATTAAGCTCTCAAGTTTCAAATGTCAGGAGAAACCCTGGATCATAGGGAACGTGAGGGCTCTAAGATTGTTTCTGCTATAATTCTAGCAACTCCATATTGTACAGCTGCAGTCTCCATGTTTTCTTCAAAGGCTGTGGCATATAGAGCACATTGCATTCATTTACATGGGAAGTTGCCACTGTTTTCATTACTAAGGCCAGGTTATCCTTTACCAGAGATGGGTATACATATAACCCTTAGGGCTATATGCTGCCTTCAGGTTTGGTGGCAACACACCTCTGGATGTTAGTTGCTAAGGAAGAAGAGTTGGAAGACATTAGAGGGCTCATACCTTGATTGTAGACTTTCCAAAGGCAGCTAGTTGGCCACAGTGTGAAACAGATGGCTGGACTGCTTGTCTTTGGTCCTATCCAGGAAGATTGTTTTGTTTACAGATTCATATTGCAGAATCTCTTTGCTTACACAGTGCCTCAAACAGCTAGATATATGGTATATCTGGACATATTAGTCTGCAACCATGCACTAGCATAGTAATGGAGGGGGGGGGGTGACTCAAGCCCTCTTACACATTGAAACAATGCATGAAAAGGGGCACAGCTATTTAATCTGCACAGCCTTGCAGCCTGTTTCCACATGACATTTCCACATCACTCCTGTGTTCAGTGTTTGTGCAACATGGGCCGCTTCCTCATGACATTCCTCTCTTACAGTGGGATGCATTGCTGGTGGTCTGTGAGTCGTGCTTTTGCATGACATCACGGTCTCACTGCCAACATGTCCCCACCCATCATGATAGTGGGATATTCCATTATCAGAAAAAATCCATTGCTGGAGGCTATGTGGAATGGGTGGAAGCATGATCTAGGTACTTCATTGCTCAGTGCAGCATGAGAAAGAGACTGGCTGCACTGCAGAACAAAAGTGCATGTCACTTGTGCTCACATCCACAGGCAACCATCTGGGTGTGGAGGGGAGCATTGGAGACATGCCCTCATCTTGGCAAAGGTGCTGCCGAGATGACACTGGGACCACAATGGGAAAGGGTAAGGTGTGGAAATGGCCATGATGCTGCATTTATATCTACATATGTCTATAAACAAAAGCAGCTCCTGGTCAGAACAGAGATGGCAATGGGGACTTTATGCTGTAGTAACCTCCCCATCCTATCATTTTGTAGTAACATTCAGGGGTTCCTTTTTTGAAAATGAAACATCAGTTTGTTTCACAACGTCTTCGACTTCTGAAATACCTTTTGATTCATACCTAGCCTAGGTAAGAACTGAGTTGTCTTTGCTACTTATATTAGAGAGTCCTATAACAACTTTACTGTTTCCAATGATGTTTTACTGGCGTTTACTGTCCATTTATTTCATTTTTAGGCAACTAGAAATGTTGATTTCACTTTTTTAAAGATTTAGGTAAAAGATATGATCAACTTGCAATCCTATGCCTACTTACTCAGGAATAAACTCCATTGATCACAGTGGAGCTAACCCCTAAGTAAACATTCAGCAGTTTCATTGCACTGACCATGTAGGGATGGCTAATTACCTTGCAGCAAAAATGTGGCACAGTTATTGAGTATGGTTTGACACCAAGAACAAAATTAATGCTACCCTGTAATAGATTATTAGGTGATATGCTTGGTATTCTATTGCCAGATCTTTTCATGACTGCTATCTAGCAATACCATTTGTGGTCTGTTCTTGTAAACCAGTCCTGGTTCATCTTCAATTCCACAGAAAACCACACTTACTATGTAACAAAGCCCATACGTGATAGCCAATTTAAAAGCAATTTAAACACTATTATGGGGGTGAAGCATAATTAATTTTAAAATCATATTTAAGTGGTTTTTAGTTTGTGATCTCCTGCCTCATTTAACGTAAAAAGAACATCACTAAATCATTTACTTTGCTCATAGGGGAGGCTCACTTTTGATCCCAGTGTTGCTTAGCATTTTTGTTTCCCTCCACTTCCTTCAATTTTAGCCAGATTTTTTTCTCCACTCTTGCTGTGATTATATTGGAAACTTGCACAAGGCATTACAGAAGAATCCTGTACTAGCTCTAACTCACTTCAGTTTAGCATGTGAGTCAAATAGCTTCTGATGGAGATACGACCATCTAAATAGCTCATAATTGCAGACTATTATACTCTGTTTTTATTTTGTTTTTGGGAGTGGGGAGAAGTCCAAACATTAGATTAGAGTGATACTGTTGCAAGTTTTAAAATAAAGGCATTTATCATGACAGTCCCCATATATGAGAAATGGAGGTTCTTTCTGAACACCTGGAAGAAATGACTGGTTGCAAAGTCAACAAACCAGTTTCAGCTTTTTTAATTCAGAAACAGATCTTTTGTAAAGCTACTGAGTCCTAATTGAGCCAGTAAATTTAGGCTTATTTCATTCTCCCCATCAAAAATGAAAGATCTCTAATGTTTTCCTCCCTCTAGGAAATATTATGAGGGTTCTGGGCAAATGAATAATTTTTCATACTTTGAGAATTTAAAGAGAATGTCATTTGCACAAACAAATTCATTGTCAGTGAATGGTGAAACAGCTTCCATTTGGGGTTTGATCCTAGATGAAAGTGCTGACCCAATATGAGTTACAGAGACCTTATATGGGAGATGGGTGAGTTAGTCTCTGTCAGCTTTGATCACCAGGATTCTTTGTGAAGCAGCAGATGATACCTGGGTGGTGGGATGGAGAAGTTGCTGTGGTCTATTGAGATAATATCCCCCTGACCAGATGCCTCATCCTTCAGTATGCAGTTTTTGAGTGTGTTTATTTGAAGGTGGGTGGCCAGGATAGGTTAAGGATTCTGTTGGTATACCACCCATCCTGCTGCTCAACAGTCTCGCTTTCTCAGGTATATCCAGAGAGGTCTTGAGAGTGGTGTCGGAGTCCCTGCAGCCTTTAATATTGGGGATCCTCAACATACATGTTGAGACTGGCACAGAACTTCATGTGTGCCATAACAACCATGGGTCTGTCATCAGAACAAATGCAGGGATGGGTTCCAGATGGATTCCTATTCGCCCCTGGGTAGTTTCCTGCTGCCTTGGGAGGCAGTCCTGTTGAAGCCCTGGTTGATCTCTGGAATGGGGAAATGAACAGGGTGGTGGACACATTCTATGCCAAGCATCCGTCCTTATGAGGTGGAGCTAAATCATCATCCTCGTTTTCTAAGGAGCTGGCAGCAAAAGAACAAGTGAGACAGAGAATAGAAAGATACTGGAAGAAAGCTCAAAGTGAGTCCAACTGAAAATGGCTAAAGGCTATCTGAAGGCTTATGATGGAGCAATAAGGGTAGCCTCCTCCCAAAAAAACCCCTCAAATCAAACCAAACAACAACAACAACAACAAAACACTCTTTTTTGGTTGCTACAATTACATCTTTACAGAACTGCCCAGGGTAGCTGTTTCTAGTGGTCAGGGATCTGTTGCAATCTGGCTCAAAGGGGAATTTAAGCCACTTGACAGCCTGCTGTGAAGAATTTGCCCATCACTTCACAGATAAAATCATTTGGATTCACTCTGATGTGGGCACCAGAGTTGATACATGTCTGGCGGTTGTAACATTGGCCCCTGCTTGTCCAGTGTTGACGGAGATTTTGAAGGCGTGAGCAGATTCCCTGGAGAGATGAGAACGACCACATTTGTACTAAAACCTTGTTCCTCTTGGCTTATTAAACAGCCTAAGGGGACTGGATGAACGGTTAAGAGGAGGGATAAATACTTTGCAGTAAGGCAAGGTTTGTGTCTGCCATAACAGATGTTGGTGAACTACATTAAAGTCCTTCATCATTCACCAGGCTGCTTGAGGCTGGTGGGAATCAGAGCCTAATCACATCTAGAGGGCCACAGATTCCCCAGCCCTGCTTAACATGTTTTGCACATTAAAAAATAAATAAAATAAAATGTCCATGTCACCTAGTTTGTCTCAGATGCTACCATGGAGCTACTGGGAGAACATTTTTCACCAATATGTATGATATTTTTAACAATGTACATGGCTTCCAAATGAGCCATTATGACACAATATGAGAAGGCTATCTACAGGAATTCTGAAAATCAAAAATTGCATAACACACATGTACAGGAAAATAATAAAAGCTGCCATGTGGTCTATGAACATTAAGTTAGACAACATGGAATATAGTCATCTGTCCAAATATAATACAGCAGACAGGACAGCATCTGGTACTTAAGATGTGGTGAACCATCAAAATTCTTAAGTAGGTGCTTCACTTTAATTTATGATGAACATTTGACTTGAGTGGGTGTTACATAGACTATGTGAGTGTAAACAGAATAATCCAGGAGCTTTGCTGGATAGGAGCTATGATTTAGACTGATTAACAGAGCTAAAAGATGATCAAGTTGGGAAAAAATAAAATTATATTGTATCACTTGGTGCAACTGAAAATGTTTATAGTCATAAAAATAATTACACTGCTGCATCCACATTGAAAGGAACGGGAAGAAAAGATGACAAAAATAATGCATGTAATTAACTTTTTAATTGTACAAACTTATTACTAAATGCAGCGTACATGTTGAAGTTCAAGGTTAGAGAGTAATCAAATGGGAATTGCTCTTGAGTATCCATCTTGTTATGAGTTTTACATACAGATGCTATTGTGTGAAAGTGGATACTTTGGACATCATTCTGCACACATATAGCTTTATTCAGAGCTCGGAAGTAATTTGTTAGAAATAGCTAGTGACTTGTAATTAATTCCTTTCACCAGTGACAATGACAAAAGATTGAAACTTCCTTTCCCTAGTATTACAACTGCAGTTTGATGTGAGAAAGCCCCACTCCTTTTGCACTATCTTGAGTGTTGCTTTTATAGTGACAAGGATATGGCCTCTCTAAAAGGTGGAAGAAGAACATCACGTGGTTCAACAGCTAATGCTAGTTGTCTCATGCTGTTCTCTTGTCATCTGCCGCAAATGTTGAGACAAGGATAAGATGGAGCAGAGGACAATATGATTTGGACCACAGGCTAATGACTTGCAGCATGCTTTGAAATAAGTATCTAAAAATAACCATTAATTAGATTTGAGTCCCAGAAGGGCAAAGAGTGGCCTTTAAATTCTTTTGCTATGTTACCCTAAGAACTGTAACTACTTGGAACTATGCTCGCTTTAAAAGAATAGGCTTGGTCTGGTGGATTCTGCAAGATCTAGTCCAAAAAAGTAATGTTCCTAAGCTCTGGATCTAAGCCTCATGCAGGAGCAAACACATCCAAATCCAGACAAAGAAAGAGACAGAGTTCAATTACCACTCTGGTGTGTCTGGTGGCTCCAGTACCAGTAGGGCAGTGGAACTACTCTATTCTGAATTTTGAAGGAGTTGACCAAGGTCTGAACCTATTTGGGGGAATGGGGTTTAACACTTTGGTTAGCTTCTTTAAAGTTTGGACTATAATCCAGAAAGGATTAATCACTCCACTGACACTGGAGATATCATCCTTCACTATTCCTGCAGAGGTGACAGACTGAACATGTCTAGTAGAAATGAAGTGTGTTCTGATGAAATACAAGTACCATGTGAACCAGCATGAGGACTTTTCAGAAGGCTGATAGTTAGAGATTTGGAGAATACATGGATTTTAATCATATGACTTGCTAGCATACAGTCATGTTGGAAAGCTTTGGTTTACATAGCCCAATTTTCAGTTTTTATGAGTATGATGAATATTGTCCGTCTGCCTATGAGCATACCTGACAGAACTTATTACAAATAATAAATTACTTGTAATTCATTCATTTTCATTACAGTTAATGCATAATTAATTTTACAAATGTAACATATCATGTAATAATCTCATTCTTTGTTTAATGTAATAATAGCTGCTAATACCTTTTAGTTACAATGTTTGTATAACTTGCTAATTCAGTGTATATTATACCACAGTCCAGTAGTTTGTTACATTCTGGCAGGTTTTCCCCCAAAAAATACATAAAACAATTTTAGTTACTTCTGAACAATGGAAACAAAATACTTATTTAAAATGGAAGTAAATTCTTTGGAGCCCCTTGGAACTGTAAATAAATAATTTTAAAAAGGTAAATTTCTAAGCCCTGTTTCTGACTCCACACTAACTCTGGAGATTAATATAAATATGTTCCACCTAAATGTTGTAGCAAGGATGCTTGTTGGATGTGCTCATTCACTGCCTCAAGTTGCAGTTGGCTGGTTCTCTTCGCTTGCCAGAAAGATAAGTTTGATGCATACTACCCCAGGGCCTTTCTTAGGCCATTTCTGCACTACACTGTTATAATGCTATTATTCCATTTTCAATATCCTGTGGAATTCTGGGGTTTGTAGTTTAGGGATTGGCATTTAGAATTCTCATCCAGAGAGCTCTTTGTCCTCAGTAAACTACAAATCCCAGAATTCCACAGGATGTTGAAAGTGGAATAATAACACTATAACAGTGCAGGGCGGAAATAGCCGCAGACTCACAGTGCTACAGCAACATCATGTTCAGTACCAGAGAAGGGAAACCAAGATGATCAATGATCTTGAAGCCAAGCCTTATGAAGAAAGACTTAGGGAACTGGCTATGTTCAGCTTGGAGAAGAGAATACCAAAGGGTGACATGGCAGGATAGCTATCTTTAAATAGCTGAAGTGGTATCATGTAGAAGAAGTAGCCAGAAGTAGTAGCCAGCTTGTTTGCACCAAAGACTGGAGATAATGGGTTCAAATTACAAAAAAAGATATTCTATGTCAGCATCAGGAAGAACTTTTTAAATTGTAATTGCTGGTTGACAGTGGAATTGATTGCCTCATTGGGTGGGTGTAGTCTTCATCTTTGGAGATCTTGAAACAGAGGTTGGATGAACATCTTTCAGGAATGTTTTATAATTATACATTCCTGCATGGCAAAGGGTTGGACTAGAAGGCTCTTGTGGTCTCTTCCAACTATAAGATTCTACAGTGCAATAAAAGGAAGGGTCCTGGTGTGTATCTAACACACAATGTTCTGAAGAAAGCTCTCATAAATATCTGCTTGCTTCTACCATGTATATTATGCTGTTTGCTCCCCTCCACAATGTTTTCATTACATTATGGAGATAGCATTGGGCTAGGGAATCCCTTGCAGAATTCCATCTAATGTATTTTTATGTCCTGACTATGTTGCAGTGGCCATTATAAGATAACTTTCTCTGTCAAGAGGGCCTTGCTGGAAATCCTTTGAGAGACTCTTGATAAGAATAGCTTCTTCTTCAAAAGAATATATATATTTTTTACCCTTCCTGAGATGAAAAGCCAAAAGAGCTGAAGAACTAAGAGTAGCTGACCAAGAGAGCAGTGACAGCAGTCACTTAGGATCCTTTCAAAGATGCTCTCAAGCATAAATATTTAATCTTCCTCATTCCCCCTGCCAGTGTGAATGATTCCCCCTGCTTCCTCAGGTATCAAAACAAAGTTATTGAAATGCATATAAATTTGATCTGTGGCCTCTAAGGGTCAAATGTACACTGACCACCCTTCAGAGAATTCAGGTGGTCGTTTTCCACACGCTAAGTCATCAATCAAAGCAATAAGCACCAGGACAAACAGGGTAAGACAGCAGTACAGATTGTTTAAAAGACCTGGACAGCTGGTCCACTTCAGGAGTCGTCTTTATAAGATTTCGGCTTTTCGGCCTTATGTGTTAAAAAGGAATTAAATTCAGTTCTTAGACACCATAGCACACCCATGTGTCTATTCGCTTTAGCAGACAATGCAGACACACTAGAGCTCCCTAGGTCTGCCTCCCTCCCCACTCTGACACTTAAGGTCACATCTCCTCAATTATAAAAGACCCTGAAAGATACCTAACATTTGTGGTTTTTCATTTCAGACCATTTTTCCCCCTGATCTTGATCTGTCAATAATTGATTTTTGTTGTATGTGTGCTAGAAAAGGACAAAGAGGATACAGAATGCAGGAAGAGAATAGCTAAGATCAACATTACAAAAGGTGGTTTCCATGTAGAGAAAGGGATTATGGGGGGTGGGGTAGGGGAGGCAGGAAAGAGATTCTCCATAACACTGAATGATAATATGTGTCTATATTCCTTTCTTTCTTGATCTATCACTGCATACTATATCCCAAACAAACCAATGAGTCCTAGATTTATGTGCTTAGCCAATATTCCTGCATAAATTAGCTCATTATGTTCATTACACTGATTTTTTTCAAGTAGTTGCAAGTTGCTATAGTTAGCTTCCTAGCACAATAAGACAATTTGGTTGGCAGCAAAAAATAGTTAAATCATTCTGTCTCACCCCAAGACACATGGAAAACTGACAACCTCCTCCACTCCCAGTAAGCTATAATTAGAAATTAGTGGCTAAATCAAACTGTTCACTACAGCTGTAAACTATGGTAAAGGGGGAAAAAGCCTTCAAAAATCTGTCATTTGCTTAATAGTCTTCCTTTTCAGAAAGAATGCAAACATGCTGGAAGTAGTAACAGATTTGGAAGCCTCTGTGGCTCATATTCATCAAGCTTCCTTTTTTTTCCTTAAAGGAATTTGGGCAATGTTACTTTCCCACCCACTCTCCTTGCAAAATGGATGGCATTCAGGTACTCCCAAGATACACTACTTTATAAGTAGCTAGATCAATATGGTTACATTACTTACTTACTTACATTATATTACTTACATCTGGTTAGACTCAGAAGCCAAACTGATATGATGACCTCTAGGTGGAGGAAACATGTGCAATGATCAAATGCATAGCTCCTTATCATAGTGACATCTCTTGGAAAAGGATTACACATTTATGTGAGTGTATTTATAAAAGCACTGGATCCCATCTGATTTTGTGAGCTAAGCAGGCTCTGGTTTGTACTTGGATGGGAGACCATCAACCAATATCAGGCACTGTAGGGTATATTTCAGAGGAAGGAACTGACAAACTCCCTCTGAGTATTCTTTGCCTAAGAAAACCCTATAACATTCATGGCATCATCATAAATTGACAGAAGGCTTGAAGCTCCCCCCATGTATTTATGAGGCACAACTTAAACACCAAAAATGGAAACACAAATCAAATAAGGCAATTAATAAATAAAATATAGTATAAAATGGATTTTCAACACAACCTTCTAAGCCCTACATCTAATTTTAATACCGACTAAAGCCATTCAAATCCATTAAACTACAGTAAGTGTTGACATATCAACATTTCATAAATTCAATGGATACTAGTTAGAGCTAATAAATTGATTTGTGATTGTGCTTAACTTCCAAGATCAGATGGGATCTGGTGGCTTTAGGATATTAGGATCAATAATTGGATTTAGGATATACCTTGGTTCAGTCATTAATCAGAATGGAGATTGCAGTCAAGATATCAGAAGAAGACTAGGACTTGGAAGGGCAGCTATGTGGGAACTAGGCAAGATCCTGAAGTATAAAGATATATCACTGAATACTAAAGTTAGGATTGTCCATGCCATTATATTTCCAATTTCTATGTATGGTTGCGAAAGATGGACAGGGAAGAAGCTGATAGGAAGAAAATCAACTAATTTGAAATGTGGTGCTGGAGACGAGTTCTACAGATACCATGGACTGCTAAAAAGACAAATAAAGGGCTCCTAATGCAAATCAAGCCTGAACTCTCCCTAGAAGCCAAGATAATTAGACTGAGGTTGTTGTACTCTCATGGAAAGATATAACTCACTAGAAAAGACAATAATGTTTGGCAAGGTGGAAGGCAACAGGAAAAGAAGAAGATCATATTACAGATGGTTAGAGTCAATCAAGGAAGCCACTCCCTGAATCTGCAAGACCTGAGCAGGGCTATTGATGATAGTGTGACTTGCAGATCTCTCATTTATAGGATCACGATAAATCAAAATTGATTTGACAACAGTTAACAGCAATATAATAAAAAATGGCAGAGGCTACAGCTCCTTCCTTTTGTATTTGCCTGTAGTATATGCCCTTTGTCTGAAATCCTGTTTTATTTCTCATCACTAACTAAGGTTAGTATGGTAAGAGCTGGACCTTTTCTGTGGTAGTACCCTGGTTATGGAACCACCTCTCTCAATTAGCCTCTTCATTGTTTCACTTTGGATGGGCACAGTATAGATTTTTTTTTGGTCCTGCTTTTAAGCCTTGCTGTTCTATACCTTATTTCAATATCTTTTGTTTTGTCCTACTTGAGGCAAAGTATATGAATACATGGAACCAGATGTTTCTTTAAGTGCTGATGTTTTAAGCTATGCAGAACTTTATAGGTCAAAGTTAGAACCTTGAAGGAAACTCAAAATTCCTACAGCCTTCCTCTAAGACAAGGATGGGAATGACCTCTAAAGATGCAAGTGACAGTTGAATCCACCCCAGTCTTTAAGGAACAAGTTTTCAGTCTTCCTGCAATATTGTTGTTTATTCCACTGGAAAAATAGTCTAAAAATCTAACCAAGCTATTTTCATCGTCAGCCTGTTAAACCTTTAATGTCTGAGAAACTGGTATTCAACTGATAAACAAACGACACCAAGAGTTCAGCTGGTTTTTAAAAAGACAGTTTTTGATACTATGGTGTGGAACATTCACGTTCCAAAAAAAATGGAACAGGTAAATGTAGGGTATGAAGAATATTTCCAGATTTTCTTGATGTGTCTTAATACAGCTAGACACTACCTGGAGAAAATGGTCAATGCCATGTTATTTTTGGCATTTTGGGACTCTTTTTTGTCAAAATTTTGTTTGCACAATTTGTTTTCACAAGAAACAATATGTTGCACAATTTTTTAAAAAAAATGAAAACAAGTGTTTTGCATTTTCTAAAAAAAAGTCCCAAAGTGTAAAAAAAAATCAAAAATGCATAAAACTTGCATAATCTTATCCCACATACAATAAAAACATTATTTTTAATTGTATGTTCTGTTCAATAGTTTATTTTAATGTTGATCTTTTGTACATTTTTAGTTATATTTTAGTTGTTTTAATTTGTAATCTGTCATGAGTACAAGAGGAAAATGATGATGAAGAAGAAGATGAGGAGGAGGAGAAGGAGGAAGAGGAGAAGATGATAGTAGGAGGCATGGCCATACCTCTAAGGTACAGACAAACTTCTGACATCCTTGGGTCCCTAATTGAAGCACTGATTGGTGTTTCAGTTTTACTCATCCTTCTCTTGCCTCTGAGAATGGAATGGGGGCAAAGCAAACTCCACTAGTACTTCAAAAGCTGAGTGAACATTCAGTTGGCTTTGCTCCTCCTCTTTCATTCCTTGTAAGATCTGCATTTAGCCAGCTTCTGCAAGAGCCCATGTCTTCTGTATCTCTGATTACTGATATGACATGAGACCTAAGGAAGGAGGTTATCTGAAAGTCCCAAAGGCAAGATTCAATGCTAATGCCATTCTCCAAGTCTGATACTGGCTCAAATCAAAACCTGCATGGGTTGGGTTAGGGATAAGGTGGATGGGATTGCTGTCTTAGGCCCCTGTTTTTTCCCCTGAAGCACAAAAACTAGAAAACAATAGAGAAATGCAGGATATTAGAATACTTTTGGCACTACTATCTCCTTGCCCTCACCAATGTGTGTAAAAGGAAAAAAAGAAAAGAAAAACAGACATATTTCTGTCTGCTCTTTGATGTGAACTTGGAAGATCTCTCACCGTAGATGGGATGGGAAATATTACTATTCTATCTCCCAGGTTCAACTGCCATCAACAAAATGTCAATCCCAAAAGATCACAAGTAAGTTTTTGCCATTCCAAATTTATTTTGGACATTTAAAAACAGTATTAATTAAGAAATTACTTCTTCATATTTAAGGTGTGTTCTACTCCCTGCTTGGCTGTACAGATCCCACTTTTTTTTTTAATTATAGGCTGGTAGAGGAAAGGCTTCATTAATTTCTAAACTGATGGACATTTGATCAATCAAATCCACTATTAGATGACATCATTGGCTTGCTTACCTGAGTCATATCTAGTGCTCTGCTGTGAATGACATTCCGGAATAGTGATTTGATAGTTTTCAATTGCACCAAGAGGGATGGACAATTTAATGACAGACCTTGGAAGAAGTTCATTCGTTGGCTTACTGTTCTCTGAATACCCCACTGCTTATACTGGCTGAGGTATTCTGGGAATTGTAGACCAAAACACTAAATTTTTAAAGCTGTGGTTACTGTTCTCAACATAAAACTGTCTACCTAGTTGTATAAATAATATAAACTGGAAGTTGAAAACACTTTGTGAAGGCTGAGTTATAATACCTGTTTTTGGCATGTCCTCATAAGAAATTATAACTCTTTGTACCATATTTCTACAAGATGGAATCTTTTCTGTAGACACAAGTTAACTTCCTTAGTGTTCATCACCACAGAGGACAATATTCATCCCTGAGCAAAGAGTCCCTATCGGCCCTTTTCAATTTAATTCTTTCCTCCTAAATTAAGACTTCTGATGGAGGTATATAGGCCTTTGCTCGGGGCTGAATATCACCCAGTGAGAGAACATATCATTATGAAAGGAAGTGAGGCAAAGAGAGGCCTCCAAACAGCTCTTAAGTGCTTCTCCCCACCCCTAAATTGAAAGCGTCTGGGAAAGCAAACAACAATAAAAGAAATAATCCCTATTTCAACAATCGCTGTTACTCTAATTGCTTCTGTTCACCAAAATCACACACACACACACACACACACACACACAGAAAGAGGTTCAGAAAAACTGAAATAGGTAGACAGATAGACAGACAGACAGAGACAGTGATAGATAATGGAGACTGCATGATTCAGAAGATAAGACCACGCATTGGTCCACACTCTGTTTATCCAGTATTCTTGGGATGAACTCTTAATTAAGCTAGGCTTCTATTATTGCCTCTAAAACAAAGCTTTTCCCTTTTATAATCAGTTTCCGGTCTGTAGAATGGGAACAATCATGGCATTTCTCTGAAGACTGATTCATAGAGAAATAAGGCTGGGATTAGGGATCATTATGTTTTCGGTATTAAAGGAATTGAAAGGACTCATTCTGAAGAGCATGATCACAGTCAAAATCAGGATATCAGGAAGAAAATATATATGACAGCATATTGATGTTGCTTTTTTAAAAAAAGGTACTATTCTGACTTCTCTTATATCAAACAGAAACCTTGATAAGACTGGGTTAGTGATCATGCAAAGCTCTCTAACTGTGCTCAGCTGACTGTGGTTGCAGTACAGCTTGGGTTATTAACTCTTTTTTAAGTAAACATTTTCAAAGCTCAATGTGACAGTACCATTTTAGACCTTCCCCATCAAAGCAGGAAGATGGAGATGGGCAGAGCATGAATTCTAAGCAGACTTCCTGCCTAGAAAATTTGAACACTGAAAGAGGGCCTCAACCATTTTCAAAACAGATTAAAAGAGAGCCAACAAATATTCCATTCAAAAGCTTTGAAAGAAAGCACACAGAAGTTTCAGGAACTGCATTTGATAACATCTAAGGTGTTGGTTAAAATTATGGTAGCATTGGCATGTTGTAGGGACATGTTTCCAGGTGCCAACAATTTGAGATGACTTTGGGATTCCTGCGTACTTCTCCATGTCAAAATACAAACCTTTAAGAAATTTCCTTACCTTCTCCCTCCCTGCAAGTCCGCTCTCAAATTGCATTTCCTAGATCTAATAGCAATTCTGAATAACAATATATCATACACTGAACAGCAGATCAGGATTTGCTTTCTTCTTTTCCACAGTTTCAGGAGCAGCAACATCCTGGTCTATGTCTTTGAGGAAAAGGTGCAGGGTTGTGAATGGGTAAGAGGGAGAGGATTTGGTCTCCCAGTCATTCATGATCCAGTTGGGAATATGGAGGGAATGGGACACAGTTGCACGGGGAGCAGGCTGGTGTCCTTCTCTGTTGCCCACTTAAGTATTCCTTTCTCTTAGCCAAATTATCTGTGACCATATAACAGGAGAAACAACTGAATTCCTGCACCAGTAAAAGCATGTACAGAGGCTACCATTCTTTTTGTGTGTGCATGTTTGTATATGTGTGTAAGTAAGTAGGTAAATCTCATTGAATAAAATGGGAATTCTTTAACATTGCAATGTAAGAAAAGGCTGTTGAAGCCAATCACAGATCCATCTAGCTGACCATTTTATATCATGGAAGCCCACCAGCAGGGAATAGAGGCAGTTACCTTACACTGAAATTGATACTCAGAAATTGATATTCATTCGTATACTGCCACTGAACTTGGAGGTTTCATTTAGGTACCAGTTTTGTGTAGATGTCCATCAGATGGAGAAGCAGATCTATTTTGTACCAGTGGGTTAACTTCTAAATAGACCAACTATCATTAAGAAATTTTTCTGACTTTGACAGAACATATCTCAAATGATGAATAAATGCAGGTTAAGAAATAGTGATGTGTTGCTGAAGAGTCACATTAACTTGTATAAATGATACATGAAACATGATACAAGAAACATGAGCAGGAGAATAAAAGTTCTCTTACATCCTGTTTATGGGCTTCCCATCAGCATTGTGGGAAGCAGGATGTTGTATTTGATAGCCCTTTGGTCTGATTTAGCAGGACTTCTCATACTTTCTTAGGTTTAAAAACTTCCAAAAAAATGTTTCCTTCATGGAGAACAGCACCTATAGCTGCAGATGAAATTGTTGCATGATAACATGGAAAATCTATCTGGGGAGGGAAGGAGAGGTAAAAATTACTCTCCAAGTGTCAGAAATGGATCTTCAGCAACTGCACAGCTGCTGATCCCAAATCTAACATCTGTGTGTTGGTTTTACCTATGCCACTGCTGTGCCATGTGCAAAGCCTGCCAAGTTCCCAGCTGCTTTGCTTCAGGTGCAGCAAGAGACACAGCTGAAAAAAGAGATGGTCCACAACACAATTAACCAGGTGGTGCAGACACAAGATCAATGATGTTTCCCAAAGGTTTGCTGTGCTGCAAGGAAACTTCAGTGAGACATAGCCAGAGAGACATGAGTTCTGTGATCCCAGAGACCTGAAAACAGTTTTTACACATCAGCCATCACTCCCACATTTATTTGTCCACTTTCAACTGCATTTATATCGTACATTACTTTTATAGGGTCCATGATAAATAGGGCTCCCCATGGCCAGAATCTTGTTGGAGTCTTATAGCCTTTTCGCACCTTACCTTTTCGCAGTGCTGGGGTGTGGGGCTCGCGTGAGCAGCCTCCGGAGAGAGGCTCTCGCTTCCCTGCTTCTTCGGCTCCGCACGAGCTTCCTGCTCACATGAGAGCCCCACCTCTTCCTTTCGCAGTGCAGCCTGGGACAAGGTAAGTACGTGCGGGGCCCTGGAGCGATGCATGACTGCACAGCATTTTCGGCTTCAAGCCGAAAATGAAAAAAATGCATGTGCAGTGCGTTTCAGGCCCTGGAGCATCATGCAAATGTGAGTGTATCATGTGGACCGCTCCTCACATTTGTGCGATGCTCAAGGGGCCCCTTCGCATCAGAAATGCCGTGCAAAAGGGGCCTTAGACATATGTAAGGCTCCCAATGGAAGCATGTGACATTATTGTCCAGTGCACAATGTCTGCATTCACTTCAAGGTCCATGAACACATGCAATGCTGTCGGTCGTGAGAATGCATGATCTTAGCTGATGCAGATCCATCTGCCCCTGCAGAATTTGATGGTGGTTCTCTTTTATTTGTGCATTTGATTGCTCCTTCAGCTGCACAGTTCATTGTACCTTTGGTTACACACCATTGTCCTTCAACACAATGTTTGTGTAGCGCAATCAGCAGGTGACCCAGCACGTGGGAATTTACAGTATACAGCCTCAAGGAAGGAATTCATAGAATCATAGAGATAGAAGGAGCCCCATAGGCCACTGAGCCTAATCTTCTGCCTAGTGCAGGAACTCCAGCTTTAGGATTCCCAGCATGTGGCTGTGTAGTCTTCTTTTGACAATGTCCAGAGAAGGAGACTACAACACCTGTCAAGGTAACTGGTTCCATTACTGAACTCTTTTTACTATCAAGCAATTCCTTTTCATGTTCAGTGGAAATCAGCCCTCCTGTAATTTAGAACCGTTTGGCCTGGTACTATTCTCTGGGACAGCAGAGAACAAGCGTGCTCTCTTCTCTCTGTGGCATTAAGATATTTATGGGGTGCAATCATATCACTCCTCAGTCTTCTCTTCAGCAAGCTGAACAAGCCCAATTCCTTTAATCTTTCCTCACATATTTTGTTCTACATATCTGTTATCGTCCTTGTTGCCCTTCTCTGAAATTGCCTTTATCAGTTCATGCGTTCTTCAGTTTGGGCACCAATCGGACAAGTCCTTCTTAACTTGCAGCATGCTCTATGACATGCCTTCAGTCCATGTCCTAGCTTATTTGTCTGTGCATATGCTCTTATTTGTTATGTTTATATCACATCTTCCTTCAATAACCACAAGGCAGTGTGCGTGGCTTTCTTCTTCGTACTCACAAGGGCTCTGTGATGTAAGTCAGTCTTGGAGGGATGACTCAAACCATTTCTGTAAATAAAATTCCTTTTTCATTAGAAACAATTTTATTTCCAGCATTTGAACCTATTCTGCATCTAAGCAATGGCAGGAACAAGCTATGCTTAAAATACCTTTCGGCACATTTACACTAAACATTTGCAAACTGGCACTGACAGTCATATCTATAACAATAACACCCAAAAATCTTTCTTAGGATTCTTTCTTAGACATCCTTCAGGGATCCAGGGGGATCCAGTTCTTTAGTTCTGGAAAAACTATTGTATTTTTTGAAGTTGAAAATTTGTGCTGGGTAAATAGACTTTTAAACTCACATAGGACTTCAGTTTGGGATGAAATGTGGAGCAAAATCATCAAAGGCTGTAAATTCTTTTCTCAATTAAATCCTCTTGCTGAAAGTTTTGCATTACCTTGGTTTCCTTACTTTGGCCCTTTCCGCAACTCACCTTTTCTCGGCACTGGGGTGCGGGGCTCACGCTAGCAGCCTCTTGTGACAGGCCCTCGCGTCCGAGTTTCTTAAGCTCTGCATGAGCTTCCTGCTTGCATGAGAGCCCTACCTCTTCCTTTCGCAGTGCAACCTGGGACCTTCCCAGGCTGCATTGAAACAGGAATTGCGACCGGTCTGGTTCCTGAGGCTCTGCATGCACAGCAAGTGTGGGCAGGGCCCCGGAGTGATGTGCGACCACGCACCATTTTTGGCTTAAAGCCGAAAATGAAACAGTGTATGAGCGGTGCCTGCCAGGCCCTGGAACATCACGCAAATGTGAGTCATCATGTGGACTGCTCTTCACATGTGTGCGATGCTCGAGGGGCCCTTTCACATGGAAAATGCCATGTGAAAAGTGCCTTTGATAGAGCTGTATGATGTTCACAACTAGGGATGATTATAGCAAAAGTTCTTGCTGAAACAGCTTCACTGGCTATAAGTTCCTTTCTGGGTACAATTAAAACTATTACCTATATGACCTATAAAGCCATATATGGTTATGACCTATAAAGCCATATAAAGCTTAAGTCCAGACTACTGAGAAAATGTATCTCCTGATATGAACCTGCGTGAGACTTGGTATAGGGCTTTTCTTGATCCCACTCTCATCACAGGTGTGCTTGGTGAGGATGTGAGAGAAAGCCTTCTTGGTGACAGCTCCAAGGCCATGGAATTGCCTCCCATAGGAGGCTCACCTGTTCCCCTCTGTGTTCTCTTTCCCTGGAAGGTAAAGACCTTTTTTATTTCAGCAAGCATTAAGAGTCTTTTAATGAAAGTGTTGCACTGTTCTTTCTGGTTTTATTGCTATATTTTTGATTTTGTTTTAATTAGTGGTTGTTTTAATTGTTGTGTGCCTTCAAGTTGTTTCTAACTTATGGTGATCCTAAGGCAAACCTATCATGGGGTTTTCTGGGGGCTAAGAATGTGTAATTCACCCAAGGTCACCCAGTGGGTTTCCTTGGCTGAGTGGGGAATCAAACCTTGGTCTCTAGAGTTGTAATCCAGTGCTCAAACACTATAGCCATTTCCGCACTAGACTGTTATGGCACTATTATTCCACTTTCAACATGCCCCTCCCTAAACTGCAAAGCCCAGGATTCCATAGGATGTTGAAAGTGGAATAATAGCGCTATAACAGTCTAGTGCGGAATGGCCTATATCACACTGGCTCTATACTACTGTTCTAATATAATAGTTCATGTAATTGTCCCCCCCACCAGCTTTTCTGTTGTCAGGCCTATAGCTGTATTATGTTTTTAATCTTGTTGTAAGCTGCCTTGAGTCTTGTGTAAGGAGAAAATAGGAAATTAATTAATTAATTAATTAAGATTTGGACCATTGCTGTCCCCCTGGAAAAAAATTAGATCTGAACGTAGCCATGAAGCTGCTCTGGATGTCTAAATAACTCTAACAATCTATGTTTTCCTCCTCAGTCAAATGGATTTCCGGAATGTGGCTGTTTCTTCATTCATACTTTTCACTGCCTTGGGAACTGTCTCCTAGTTTAAAATTATCACTTCCAATACATTTTCTTTAGATTTCATTCCTTCCTATCTGCAAGAAAACAGTGAAACATGCTTAGGATTTGGGTTTTTCCCCCTTCATCTGTGCCATGCTCCACCCACAGCAAACTGCATGGCTGTTTTGAACTGGCAGGCAACAACCACTGGCTCTGGTTTTGTTGGAGATTGAAAAGAGAAACACAGCAGTTGTACAGCAGCAGCCGCAGCAGCAGACTTGTGAAATGGGCTTCACACACTGCTCAGTTACCAGTGGGGTGGCCATGTATGATTCAGTTTGTGTTAAGTCGAGAAAAGGAAAAGCCACACCAGCCATCACCTCTTACAGACCCAAAGTACCCCCCTTTTGACTGCCACTGCTTTGCTGAAAATAACACATTTAGTCATTTGTCATAATTATAAGAAGCCCAATGACATGGAATGCAGGCCCGCCTTTTAATGCTGCCAAGACTGTTATAATACAGCCAGCAGGGGACTGCTGCTGTGAGCAAATCACAACTGTGGTGCCAGTTAAATTCCAGCCGAAAGGTCATACATGACCTTTGTGAGCAGTTCATCGCAAATGATTGATCTGCAAGCAACAAAACTAATAATTACGCAGCTCTTCATTTCCATTCTTCTTGGTAACATGAAATTTATCCCAGTGTGAAGGATCCAGGCCATGTAGGAGTAAATTGGTGAACCATAAACCCACTAAAACCCCACAGGTACAGCTCCAATCTTGCTCTCGCCCCATGTTTATTTTGCTCTCTGTGGGTATTTTCTCCAAATCTACCAAAATACTGAATTTATTTTACATGTTTTGTCTTAAGCTTTCTGCTTAAGAAAAAAAAATTGTCTCATTATGCTGGAAGATGCTTTTAGGCCTTACCCCTAAATAGACCTGTTAAGATGTATCCCACTGAACAGAGTGGGGCTCACTTCCATGTAAGCTTGCATAGAATTACATTGGGATATTGTGTTGTTCTCTTATGAATGGATTTCCTGAAAAGTCAATGTATGCATAAAATGGCATTTGTACTAACAGGAAAGATGTTATTCCACAACAACATCCTAATGTAAGTAAAACCTTTCCCCTTCTTTGTGGGAAATATATCTGAAATGTAATGTATCATTTGTTAGACCCCTGATATTTGAAATAAATCTCATAGGGAAATATTTGCCCTGCATTTGCATTGGTTATATAAGAAAGTGAAAAAAAAATCCCACAGTTTTTGTGTGATGCAAAATTTCTGCCAGACAGATCGATACTGTAGTTTCAGGACACTGCTCTAATTCACTTGAGACAGCTGCACACACCATGGAAAACTGACTGAAGCAACAAAAGAAAATGTGTTAGTGTGAAAATTTCTCTCCATTTACTTAGCAAAAAGAAAAGAGAAGTGGGTTTTTGTTTTGTAAGGAAATACCACAGAGCACAGAAAAAGAGAGAGGGAGCTTCTCCAGATCTTAGCAAAAGCATGTTGCAGCTTGTAAGAACTATTTCTGAAATGACTTTTTTTTACAAAAAAGATCAAGTAACTATTGGAAAGTACTCTGGATTGTTAAGAACAACTGAAGAAAGTCTACTTCTCTGTTTTAAGAACTTGTTTATACATGGGCCTATGTTCTTCCTCATACTGCTGCCTTCAGTGGCAATATGGCCCTTATAAGGGGTGTATGTGTGTTTATGCGTGTGTGTGATGGCCCACATACATTCCCCATCCTATATCCTACCACAGCACCTTGAACACACAAAACAAGAGAGGATTTTTGGATTTTTGAAGCCAAGCAGGATAAGCTCTTGTTGGAATCTGGACCCATTCACATTACACAATTATAATGCTATCTTTTCACTTTAACAGCTATGTTTCTCATCTACAGAATCTTGGTGAAGCGCTGGAGTACTCTAACTTTGAAATCTAACTATCCCTCCCTAAAATGTTAATCCCAGAATTCCATAGGATGGACCCATGGCAATTACATGGGAATGATAGCACTATATTTCTGTAGTGTGAATGGGCCCTAGGATGGAAAACCACCAGGGATCTCCAAGTAAGGCTAGCAAAGAACTCTGTCTGAATCCTTAGAAAGCCACTGCTGGTTGCAACTGGCAATACTGGGCCGGATTAACCAATGGCTCGACTCCACATAAGGTGATTCCTTGTGTTCCTATGCAATCTCTTAATGGAAGTTAATTGTTTTGATCACGTTATGCCAGGGTCTACTGTGGATGGCTATCATTTTCCAGGCAACCTCAAGGTATGATTCTGACACTTAGAACCCAGCATTACCACTAAGTACGATCAAAGGTTTGACTTTTCTCTGCTCTATTTTAATTTCCATTGCTGTTTTCATTATTTGCTCTGTGTGTGACTTAGGACCTTTTCACACTATATAATTATAACACTTTGATTCCACTTATAGCAACCATTGTTCCATCCTATAAAATTCTGGGATTTGCAGTATAGGGATGGATACTTCAGAATTTTCAGCCAGTGAGCTATATTGCCTCACCAAATGTAAAACCCAGAGATCACATAGGATGCAACTGTGGCAGTTAAAGTAGAATCAGTAGTGTGAAGGGGCCCCTAACAGGGCCTTGTTGGCACTGGGAAGACTGCTACCATGGTCTTCTTTTAATTTCTGACAGGGAGATCCCAGAGGCTGGTGACAGAAGTTCACCAATGGATACTTGAGGGCAATTGTATGAAGACCCACAGGATTTCAGCTTGACTTATCCAGAGGGTTTGGGAGATCATGCAAAGACATGACATTTGATGCTATCAGTGTTACAGGCTGGATTCAGAGTTGCACAGAATGGAATTTCATTAACTGGATGACCATGTGGGTGGGTGGAGTGGACAGTTTTTGGCATTTCTTGTGCGCCTGAAAAGTCTTTTCTGGTGGACTGAGAACCTTCCAGAACAATGTCTAAGGTGGGTCTGAGGGTTGATCTGTCTATAATGCCTAGAGTTTAGACAATGATGCTGGTTAGGAGAACATTTCACCAACTCCTTGTTGAATGAAGGCAGTTCCTACAAAGGACAAAATCTCTCAGCATGGTGTCTTTGGTACATCTTAATGAAGATGTACCAAAGAGCTGAGTTTGTTAGAGAAAAATGGCATATAGCTCATCCACTTCTTATATTTGCAGAACATAACCAAAATATGTTGCATCAGAGCTTTGCTTCTTTGCCAAATTAATTAGCTCCTTGCCTGCTACCTTAGTACTGTAAATTCCTCCGGCTATATGAACTCTACAGGATCATTAGCAGGAACTGTGCCATTATTTGGGGGCACTTAAAAAATAACAATTAATTTAAGGAAGCATGCTCAGCTGCCATTTTAATGACACAAAATGTATGTTTGCCTGAATGCAAGCTAAAGACTTTTATTCTGCAGTTAAATGCATTCATTTAAAAACTAGTCCCATTGATTTCAATGTAACAATTGCTTTATATATAAGTATGTTAGAATCACAGCCTTAGGCTGTTGCTTGAAATGTTTCATAAGAGGAATAAGTGAAAGCATTCCGAATGGTAATAAAAGCAAGGAAGTCATTGTAGTACTGGACAGAACTTGGGGAGAAAATAAATACTTCCTCTAGCCAGTAGCCGTACTGGTTAGTGGAAACTGGTAGTTGAGCTCTTTAAAAGTAATTTTTCTGTAACCATTACTCGGTTTTGGGGACATCTTCTTTTTTCCATAATTTTGCATATTCTATTCTTGAAGCTGTTATCATGTAAAGTAAAATTCCCCAATATTTCTTATTTGTCTGGTTAGCTAGTTCATCTAGTATATTTAATAAATAAATTTCTTACAGGAGATGAAAATAGCAGATGTATTATCACAAAAATTGAGAAATCAAATGGAAGAAAATAAAAAAAACGAGTGGGCTCCAATAGATAATTACCTCCAGTATAATGACTGAAATATTGATATAAATAATAAATATATAATGAACACTTTTAGAATGTTATAATAGGGGGAAAGTACTTTATTAGATTTTGAAAGATATTAAGATAATATACACTAAAGATACTAAATAGACTACTCAGAAGTTAAGGATCTGGAGCAAATGATACTTAAAGACAATTGTAGAAGTATGTTGATAAATGATAATATCTAAGAAAATACTAAGATTTTAGGTGGAAGTGTTGGAAGATTAAGAAAATACAGTATACATGTGTAAATATTGAACTAGATGGAAAAATTGTTTTAAAGAATTTAAATTTATGTATTGTATAAAAATGATAAATAAAAAAAAGTAATTTTTGTGATAACATGTTTGGAATTATATGGAATGCCTATGGAGACAGGCTTGCTAATTTTTTTTACAAAAAACAAAGCATTGTCTGTTGTTGCCATTGTCACTGAGGTTATTTCTTCTTCTTCTTCCCCCCTTTTTTTTATCCTTTCATTGCATCAATTTTATCTACAGCAATCAAGCTGTCTTTTAATTCAGGAGAAAAGAGCTGGTGTTCTTAAGTTACTGCTTAGTGGTGGAAGAACCCAACCCATGGCAGATGTTGCTTCCCTTAAGCACTATCCATAAGGTATTAAACCACCCACTTTATGTTGTAATAACATTAATAGTCTTAAGGGAACCAGGAGATTCAGAGTTAAACCCGCACTCTCCTCCTAAGTCTTCACATTGTGTCTAGGTACAGTATTGTGACACTAAATAATCAAGAGCCCTGAAAAATAGGAGGAGAGGATGGAGGAGCGTTCATACCATATGTGCTATAATACCTAAGCTCAGCAGGGTGAGATAAGGACAGTATTTTAGTCTTAACGCTGAATTTCCTGGGATTTTATTAGTCTGAGACAGATCCTCAAAGTCTTTCAATAGACTGCATTTTTCTAGGTGTTTGGTACTGCCCTGATTAAAAGGAAGCAAGCTAGCATTTCATTTGTTCATTAAAAAAGAAAAGAAAAGAAATTGCCTTTCTTAAAGCAACCATGACATAATCTGAGAAACAAGACACAAAATTTTGGAGTGGGCATTTCACCAAAAAATAATCTAATGTTATAGGCAAAACTAACCTTCCCTCCTTCTTTTCCAGAAAAAAAAATACTAAGAGGTCCAATGAGGACTGAGTATTGCCAGTCGCCATGAACTTCTAGCTTGCCTAGTGGGAATAGATGGGAACAAAGCACTGGAATGGAGGCAGATTGAGCTAACTTGGAGAAATATATAGCTGGATTGAACCCTGAACAGGAGCACTGTATCCTTCAACATTCTATTGCTTGCCCCATAAATTTTGTAGATTTTTTTTAAAAAATTATAACGGAGTAGGAATTTATTTTTTAGAATAGTTGACTGGTAGGAACAATATTTTCTATGGGTCAAAGCAATTGCTTTGATTAATATACAAATGCTGCTGGTTTACAAAGCCCCTCCATTCATTTTAGCAAAGAAACTGGATCTGTGTACACTCCTGTTCCTTTTTCATCTGCAGTGCTAAACTCTTTCACTCAAGTAAATACAGAAGTCTATCTTTCCAAAATCTTCACTTGTATATTGCCATATGTAAAAAATTCATAGATTTCTCTCTTTCTTTCTTTCTGATTTATATTCTAACTTTCTCCGAGAGTGGGACTCAGGATGGTTCACAACAAAAAAAGAAACAGGTATAGATGAAAAATTATGTGATTTAAAACACAATTAAGCAAGTTGTAATATGAGAACAGACTTCAGTTAAGGGATATTTTTTTTTAAAAAAAAATTGCAGCATTCACAGTTAGGGGTCTCTTTAGATGCTAATCAGTTGCCAAAATTGTTCCCAAACAAAAGAGCCTTTGTGTGCTGCTAGATGAACATCAGCAAGTTCTAAAGTCTGGGAGCCTTCACCAAGAAGTCCATCTCTGGCACCATCACCAAATATGTCCTTGAGGGTGACAAATGGAGAGAAGGGCCTCCCCTAACAATTCAAAATCCAGGAATGCTTATGGTGGAGAATACCATCTAAACTGAGTGGATGTCCAGAAGCCAATCCCTGGAAGCCATTTCAATAAAAGCTCTCACTTTCCAGAAAAATGAAAGCAAGTTTGTAGATTTTAGTGGATCTTATTGTTATGAATCCCAGACTCTCAGAAAATGATATAAAGGCATAATGAAACTGAGACTTCTCATGCAGGCAGATTCCACAGCTCCATCATCCAACCATCATCCTTCCCAATGATGCCCTGGCAGGACAGACAGAAGATCTGACAAAGTTAGTGTGTAAAGCTCTGTGTCTGCCCTCTTTCTCAGAGTTTTGGATTGCTCTGGAGAGTTACCTTTTTGGATTATAGCTCCTAGGAACCACATTGGTTAGCAGTTTCTGTAAAGGGTAGGCCAAATAGTAACTTTTCCAAAGTCTGCTCTTGGCTTGCTTTACTCAAGGTGCCTGCTCTCCAATTTACAGATGTTCAGATCAATTCCTTGGTGAAGCATTCTCTTCACTTCAGGCTTCTGCTAGGAACTGTCTGTCCTAGGTCCTTTATGCCACGACGCAGGCCATTTCCCCACTACAGTGTTAGAGTACTATTGTTCTACTTTCAACATCCTATGGAATCCCGGAGCTTGCAGTTTAAAGAGGGGCATTTTAGAATTCCCAGCCAGAGAACTCTTTGGCGTCAGTAAACCACAAACCCTAGAATTCCACAGGATGTTGAACGTGGAATAATAACATGTCATGAAAGATTGGACAAAACCTGTAGTCCAAAGAAAATACTTTGTGATGTAAATTGTCAAGTGTACCTGTGAAAAGCCATGTGACTCTAGCTGTGTCATACTGAGTCAGGCTGATGGGCAATCAGGGGAGAAAGTTGTATGAGATAGGGGGAGAATGCAAAGGTAGGCCAGGATTGCATCAGCTATGTGTCTGTATAAATGTAGCCAAGTACTAGTCAACATTGCACATGGTGCCTGAACGTGTATGCCAGAGGCTCTGCCAGAAAGAGCAAGCTGAGGAATGCTGGAACGCCTTCTGGACATTCTTGTAAATATGTGTATATTGTAACTCAAGAATAAACTTTCTCCTTGATGGAAGATAACAAGTGGTGTGGGTGAGTTTTTCCTGGCTACACTGCATTGCTGCTAATACTAAACTCTGCTGGGTACGCTCCAAGCTGTGCAAGCAGTCTGCTATTTGGACTTATTGCGCACTTGACTCTGGTACAGCTTTTTGGCCAGAGCTCAGTGGTTGGGAGGGAGGTGCTATTGCAGTTTTTGCATAGCTCCCTCCCAGACATAACACTATAACAGTGTAGTATGGAAATAGCCTCAGTCTCAGCTACTTTCAAACTTTACTTGATAAACTTTCCACTGCTAAGCAAGTTACACCCAAACAATTATCTTCCAGCTCTATTTCAGCACCTTTGTAACTCTGTATGTATGTGTATTTCTAACTGTATGTATGTGGATTTCTAACTTGCATTACCTGGCTTGGATGGCATGCAGATTTGAGTATTTGTATACAAAAGTATACAAAAGTGTACAAATATTCAATTATCCTTTCTCCAACAAAAACAGTTATTGTTGCTATGCTTTGAAAACAGACATATTTTGTCTGTCCTCCAAAATAATGCAAAATCAGTTTGATGGCCCTTACAAAATTATTATGGAGGTAACATAGTGTCTTGTGAAATACAGCTGCATTCTTCTCCACCTGCTTCCAGTGTAATACAAATTCTTTACCTTTTGAAAATCCTTTCTATTCCACCTTGTCTCTGGTGAAGCCTCTACAGCATGGGTGGGGAAGGTGCATTCTATGGGCTACATGTGGTCCCTGGACCCCCCATTTTGTAGCTTTCCTTGCTCTAATAACCGATTATTAATCCCTGCCACCATGATTGAGAAGTGTCTGTGTCTCCTTCAGGAGACAGGGTGATACAAACAAGGCTTTCTGAAGGTAAGTCACAGCTACTCTGCAAGGTGAGAGATGTGCTGGAGGGCACACTCCTTATTTATACTGGCTTTTCACTAGGCTATAGCAGACTGAGAATGTATCCAGAAATGTTAACAGCATCCTCACAGTGCGAGCTTAGGAACTGCACTGGAATACGCTCCTACTGTTGTCTGTGGTGCAGATGTCTTGCCAAACTTGTTTGAAGCTCCATATTTCAGAGAAAGTGGCCATGGCGGTTTTTCAGCAACTTGTCTGCCATGTCTGATAACCTTCCATAGAACCCAGGGCCCCATACTACACTGCTGCTGTGAAAGAATGCTTTTGTTCAAATGTATAAATGTACAATCAGGGAAGCTGAATTTTCAGAAGTCTTATCTCATAGTATGCAAGAACACTGGTGCATTACAGTATGAATTGCAGGACAGGGGTCTCATTGGCCACTACCCTTTTGTGTACCCCACCAAACCCTTACCACAGTTCTACTGCACCACAATGAATTTGCAGTGCATGTGAACAGTGTAGTGCAGTCCTCCTCACTACACAGGGTAGTGAACAGTGTAGTGCAGGAACCAGGAGAAGAAATTGATCACCCCTCTTCTACAGTACATTTTCACATAATCACATATTGGGTCTAAACACAATATTGTCCTGGTAGATATCTGTTCCTATGTTGGAATCCCCCCCCCCCGCTGAGGACCCCTGTACCAATAAAAAGTATCCTCTGGAAGGCTTCTAAGTTCTCCAAAGCAGCTTTTGAGCATGCATGAGGATTGGGGTGTGTGTGGTAGGAATCACTTTCTCTCTTGGTTTCATTGATAGAAGCAATTTCCTTCACTGGATCCCATCCCAAATTGAGGGAAGAGGGAAGGAAAGTGACCTAAGAGGCACTCTGTGACACTATATGAAAATTGGGCAGTTAGGCATCAAACCATGAACATAACATCGGAGTCATAGGTGAGATAAAATTTTGATATTTATTTATTAGTTAAGTAAAGTTATAAGTAAATTGGTTGTTATCGATAACGTAAGAAATAATGCCAAGAAAATAAGCACAAAAGCAAGCAGTGTTACATTGATCAAGAGGGTGAGCCATCCTGTTTACACTAATGAAAACAGTTATTTTCAATAACTTCTAGTCTGACATTCCCGTACATTCTGAAAGAGTTTGACTTTCTTTCAAACAGATTTACACTGTGTCTTTTCTTACAACTTATATATATAACTTCTCTTATGTATGTAAGTTTTCTTATATATATATATATCTTCATATTATTCATGATAATAATGTTCCATATTTTTATTAGCCATTCCCTTAATAGAGGAGTTTTACTTTGTTTCCAGGACCTCATGAATATTATCCTTGTGACCACAATCATATTAAACAACACTTTTTTCTCTTTCTGAGTATGCCGTCTAAATAAGTTAAAAAGACATATTTTATTATTTCCATAACTCTCTATATTGTCCCCTTCATGTGTTACTCACAGGTAATGCCCATCAAGGCTGGTCCTATCATTAGACAGATTGAGATATAAGCCCAGACACCTACATGCCAAGAGCTGTTCACTTGGTCAAAATGAATGCCCCATATAAGTAATCAGTGGCTCCTCCACTGCCATCAGGTTACTCCAACTTCTCATCTGTAAAATGTGTGTAATAACACCCTATTTCAAAATGTTGTTGATGGCAACAAAGTTTTGAAATTTATTTTCTGCAGTAGTTGATAGAACTGTAGTCCCATGGCTTTCAGAAATTGTCATTATAGCCACACATTTTTAAAAGTAACACCCAGAACCTGGCCAAAATTATTCTGGGAGCTATAACCTTAAAACCTCTGGTAGCACTTCTGTTCTGTTTCTCAGAAGGTGTTATGTGCTTTCAAGTCATATCTGACTTCATGCAGACCTTAAGGCAAACCTATCAGTGGGTTTTCTTGACAGAATTTGTTCAGAGAGGGTTTGCACTTGTCTTTCTCTGAGGATGAGACAGCGTGACTTGCCCAGGATCACCCTTTAGATCTCCATGGTTGAAGGTGGATTTGAATCATAGTGTCCTAGTCCAATGTTCAAACTAATATACTATACTGGCTACTTCCCAACAATAGGGCTATTTCATCAGTTTAAGTAAACATATAGTTTAAGTTACTCTTTTTAAAAAAGTTGGAATGTTACAAAACATTGGACTGGTCTACAAGGTGCCTTCTACACACCTCATCACTACCTGAACATACATAACAGGGCATAAGGCACAAACCAGCACATGAAGTGTGTGATATTGCTCCTTCACCACTGATATCACACCCATAAATATAAAATTAACTAAGAAGGTACAGTAGAGTCTCGGTTATCTGACAAAAACGGGTGGGCTGATTGTCGGATACCCGTAAATGTCGGATAATCTGGAGGCCCGTGGCAGCGGCCATTTTGGGGGCGTGTCTAGGGACGTGTCTGGGCATGTCTGGGGGCGTGGAAATGCCTACAGCCACGCCCCCAGGCAGCCGTGACGTTGGATAATCCGGAATGTCGGATGAACGAAGGTCAGATAACCGAGACTCTACTGTATTTCTACAGAAGAAGTGAAGTAAGCCCACATTAAATTACAGTCATAGGTTGTCATTCAGTATTATAATTATGGATTTTTAACCTAGAGGTATGGATCTGTAGCTGCTGTGTATTAAGGAAGACTACGTAGTGTTGTTAACTGTCAAGTCAACTTCAACCTATGGTGACCTATGACCCCACAATTGAGAGACTCCAAGTCACCTCACCCTATTCTTAGTCACCTGTTCACATCTTGCAGATTGGCAGCCAAACGGTGTGAAGGAAGTCTGTTAAGATTCTGGTGGAGGTTTGAGGAGGATGACATTCCCACCTCCCCCCTGCTAGCAAATGGGGCTGGAACAATCAGAAGCAGGACCCCTGTCACAAGTCCTTGTTGTAGCTCTTCTTGCTGGCCAGAGGGGATGGAAACATCCTGCTCTTTGAACCCTGACTGGATGTTGCACGGACCTCCTTCACTCAATATGGCTGCTGGTTCTTGAGGTAGTCTGGAAGGGGAATCAGGCTAGGAAATGTTATTTAGTTATGCATATTTAACTGAGTAGCTGATGCAGAATATCAGTGATCAAGTAGTTATACTATATCCTGGGGAAAGAATCTAATTACTTGTTTTGACTGGCAAACCATTTCTTTCTTCTTCTTTCTTGCTCTTCTTTGCCATAAACAGCTTGTTTATGTTGATTGCCATAAAGAGAAATTGTAGTGTTGCTTTCCAGAGAAAACCTGCCAGAAGTACAGAAGCACGCAAATCTGCTGATTTTGTTTTGACCTAATGGTCACAGAGGTAGCAATCCCATATCAGTATCTGTCTCATATCAGAAACACAGGAAGGGCTCATGTGAGTAAATCCTAAATGTTAAATTAACAAGAACAACAACCATCTTATTTTCAGCAAACTGGTAATCCTTTTTACTCTGCCACATACCTGTTATAATTTTGTCATTTTCAATATGAGAATTCAGCTTTCTCTATCTTTTATACTATATGCCCCCATATATTTGCAGTCATATTTTCTGTGCTTTAAGGAAAATAAAACTCCCTGCAGAGTTCTTTAAATTTCAAAACCGAAAGTGTAAACCAACTCACAGATCCACAAGAATTTTTTGAGGTGGAAAGTTGGAATATACCCTTTCCAAACAATCCTCAGTGAAAATACAAGTCCACTTCTTGAGAGAAAAGCTCATTAAAAACTAGCAGATCTCAGTGGTTTTATTGCAAACCAATCAACCTGAACCTGTAAAGGAGTCTGACCTCACCCAGATTCATGGGTCTTCTATTTTTGACTTTACCTGCTGGTGATAGGAATTGATTTCAAAGGCTCTAAAATTAGCTCTGTACATCAAAGAATTGTTATAACATGTCTCAGTAACGTTGGAGTTTTACAGGTTTTTCTGTTCAGCGTGTGTTCCTTAATTGAAAAAGTGTAACCATCAAATCCAGAAATTGGTGAGTTAACTTGGAAATGGAAAGATCACACACACACAAATTGACTTCCATGGGAGAGGTCATTTCCATGGGATGCAGGCAGAAACTTGAGGGTAGCTCTCATAAAGTTAACAAGGTCACTTTGTTAAAGTGCAACCTGGTATTATTTTTTAAATTGGTAGGGTGGCTTGATCTATACATGTGGCATTGGGCTTTGTGAGCAGGGCTTGGTATGATGTCCCCTCTCAAAGCTCTTTATCCAAAGACGTATATCATCTCTTTTTCACACATGTGTTCAGATATCATAGCTTTACTCAGTCAGTCAATCAATTTTCCTAAGTACATAATCATGTGGTGGATATAGCCATATTCAAAAGAACTCCCAGTTCTGCATATGTGAAGGCATTCAAATTAGATGATGCCATTTGATTTTACAGGTCCTAGCCAATGGCTAGATTCTTGTGCATTGTTTCAAAGTTGTTAAGCAAAAACCTTTTGCAACTTGTGCCATTGCAGAGTTTCATGCAGAATCTGTGAGCTTCAGTGTGCCTAATTTTGCATAATATTTCGGCCACAAACAATTTCTTTAAAGAAGGTGGTACAAACTAGTTTATAAAGGACAATGGACTCTTCCATACTACACAATTATACCACTTTGATTCTACCTTAACAGCCATGGTCTTATCCATTGTAACCCAAAGATTTTTAGTTTTGAATTCTCAGCCAGAGAAGTATAACACTTCACCAAAATACAAATCCCAAGATTCTACAGGACTCAGCCTTGGCAGTTAAAGTGGTATTATAGTACTATGACTGTGTAGTGTGAAAGGGTCCAGTGTTTATACTGTTTTAGCTTTGGTCCTATGGCTGTGTAAGATTTGTTTCTGTAGCTGTGTTAAGCCTAGCTGCCTTATAACTATTATTCTGCAAATATCCCACCCTTCTTCCAAGAAGCTTGAAGCAGTTTACATGGTCTCCCTTCTCATTTATGTCTCCACAACAACCATGTTGTTTCATTGAGAAATGATGACCAGCCAACTGTGAGTTTTGTGGTCGGTACAAGCTGATGGTCCAGATGTCAGTGGGGCAGAGACTCCATTCCATGTTTTAGTACCAATTTTAAATGAGTTATCCAAGGTGCTGAACCAATTTTGGTATTAGCATTCAGAACCTTTGAGAGCAGATTAAAGCTGGAAATCCATTCACATTGCCTCACTGGCATTTGAACCACCAACTTTCACTGTTCACACCACATAAGTATTTGAACCAGGGATCAACACTAACCACTACACTATTCAGTAGCCATTGATGTGTTTTTCTGCAAACCAAAGATGATTCTATTGGATTGCTCAGTTTGGGAAAGGTTGGTGGGTATGCATGGCTTTATGTTTGATATTTGAGGGGAAGAAGGTATGGCTTCAGCATGTGGGACTCTGAGAAAAGGTACAATTTCTTGCCTTGTTTTCTGTCTTTAGCACCTTTTAAGTCTGTTTCTCTCACACTTCCACTTTCAGCTTTTAAGGGAGAAGAAACTGTGAGGTAGTTTAAAAGAGTTTGTACTCATAAAGCTTTGATGGCATGGCCATCTGGCTTGGAACCCTCATAAAGGAAGCCCCACAGAGATTAGGGTCAGAGACTACACAGGCCAGAGACCCACAAGAGTCCAGTTCCTCTTCAGGCTGAAACCTGACTTCTATCCATACAAATCCAAGTTGTAGTTTGTCTCCAAGGAGACAATATCCAAATAAGCTCCTCATCAACCTCACTTTTCCCTCCTGATTTTGCCTGGTTTTGCAAACACAAGAAACCATAAAGAAATCTCACCCCCTCTCAATGTACACATGTACTCACCCCCTCCAATATCTCCTTGTGTAAGTTTCCCTCCTTTCCTAATGTTCAACTCATTAATGAATGACCTGAAGGCAGAGAAATTTAACCCCCCCTCCAGATCCTGAAACAACTTTTGTATAATGGATTCTTGCTGTTTAGAGACTATAAAAATAAACAGGCCTGGGTTTTCTCCCCCCAACCCCCCCACTCTCTTTTTGTGAAAAAAAATCTGATAAACACATGAGCTTATTTGGTTAGCTTCAGACAATGGCAGATATTTCAGTGTGTAAACTGCATGCTATTGTTGCTGTTGTTCCCCCCCTCAAAAGTCATGCAATAGCATAAAATAGATATCTGTGGACTAATATTCTAGATTATCCTCTGGCGCTGTTCTCACACACATTGTGGAAGTCTCCTACAATTGCCGGTTCCTGTTCCGATAGAGAAAGGTCCGGCAGTGGGCTTCATTAGTCTTACAATCGTAACAAAGGAAGATGCGTTCTAAAAAGTGTCATCCTTCATCGGAGAGGGCAGTGCTTGACACATTAGGGATCTGTATGCTCAATTAACTGCTGGCAGGCTCATTTTTTCCCCCGTGTTTCTCTCTCATCCTTTTCCCTCCTCCTTCTCAGTCCATCTTCTTTCTGTCACACAAACCTTCCGCGTTCACCACTAGCAGCTCTGACTGCATGCAAACACTCAATTAGCCATTTACATTTGGCCATTTCTGCTGGCAAATCAGCTTATTTTCATAAAGCAGAAGTAGCAAATATTCTCATTGTTGAGCCACCTTGTTCATTTTTAGTATTCCATAACACATTCCTGCCATACCAGCCAAGTCACAGTTTCAAAAACTAAGTTCATGGTGAATCAGCGTAGCACTTTAGTATCTCACCCTAATAGTGTTTTCATTAAGGTTAAAACTGCAAAGGAACAAGGAAAAGAGAACTCTTAGTACAAGCAATGGGAACATATTGGAATGTCAAGCTCCTGGTCTAAATGGTTAATCCTTCTTCCCCCTCCCTCACAATAACTATTAAAGTATTAACTGCATAGTAGTCCTGATTAAGTGTGTCTGTACATTATGCTAATTGCTGCCTTCTGATTGGGTGACCTGATTAATGATAAATGGTACACAGTTCAGCAGTGGAAACATCCGACAAGACTCATTCTCTGTGTCAGAAAAACAGGAAAGAAAGGAGGCACATTCAAAACTCATGAGAAGAAAAGGAGTGTAAAGGGAATAAAGGGGATTGTTAACACATATTTTTTGTCTTGGAGTTTGCAGCTTGCATATCAACACCCATGCACTACACACAAAGGGAAGACAAGGTACTGTGGAACAAATGGCATTCTAATGAAGGATGATTCATACAAAATATCTTAATTTTGATCCTTAGCCTTGCTGCTCTGTTTTTCATATTTTGAACTAGTAAACTACTTGATTCAGGAAGATATATCGGTCCAGCAACATGAGTGACAAAGTTGAAGATCTAAAATATATTTGTTTGTATAAAATCCTTATGATCTGAAAAAGGAATTATTTTTAGGAAAGTGAAGCTTTCCTAGAAATAAGTGAAGCTTGACCTGAAGCACATTTCACTGGAGCTAAATAGCATTTAAACAGCTAGAGATGAATTCCAAGAAAGTGTGTCGGGGTATGAGGGAAGGATCATTTTATGTAATATCTTTGAAAGAAACTGGTAAAATCATAGATTAAAATGTGCTAGGATAGTATGAGAAAAATGTTGATAGTGTCAGAATGGGGAGAGGGAATTCCTTCTCCCAGAGAAGTACTCTGCTTTCTCCATTGCTGGACCCTTGTGGTTTCTTGAAGGGGAGGCACTTTCACAGATAAAAAATCTACTGTAACATAAACTGGAAATTAAAGCAAAGCAGCAAATCTAAGAGGACCCACTCCAAAGTTGCTTTTGTCAAAATCAAGAAGATTTAACTCAGCTGCAGTATGTTTACAATGAAAGCATTAATATGAAATATACATCATTTCTCTGTCAGAAAATTAAATGGGAAAAATCCCTCCCCCATTCTCATAATGCAAATGCCCTATTCTGTGGTTATCCAATTTTTCCCACAAGGGTGTTTCCACACTGCACAATTATAGCAGTTTGATACCACCCAAACTATGGAATCCTAGAATTTATTGTATGACGAGGAATTTTCTTGTCCATTCTGCCGAACTACAGCATCAGAGGTCTCTGGCAGAGAATTCTAACTACCTCACCAAACTACAAATTCTAGGATTTTTATAAGAATCACGGCAATTAAAGTTAAATCTAAATTGTTATAATTCTCTAGTATGGATGCTACCATTGAGAAGGATTATAAATTCAAGTTCCTTATAGAGACAGTCAGTGAAGGGTAGAGAATCGTGGTTTCTCTTTAAGCAGATGTCAACATCTAGACTTCCAGTGAGTCTCAATCCTGCCAGCTTTAGATACAGACTGGAATCAGTGGGCTGGTAAAGTATGACAGTCTCCACAGCTACATCCTTAAGGAGAAAGCATACAAGAATTCTTTTTCTTTTGCTACTTGAAGGAGCCAACATTCTGATTGAAATTCCTATTATACAACACAGATATCCAAACTGAACAAACTAAAATGCAATTGTACCATTTAATTTACAAAGGATGGCTGTAATCCTATGCATAGTCAGCTGGGAATAAACTTCATGGAACTCAGCAATGCTTATTTCTGACATCATAAGATCAATCTGAGCTTTAATAAATGAGCTTTAGCCAGCTGAAATCTATCCTTTAACTTTTACGTAAAATGGAAACAACACATACCAAAATATTACTATTGTAACTGCTGTGTGAAATGTGAACCCCATCAAAGAAGAAGGAAGATTTCTCTAGTCTCTGCTTGGTTGTTTTCCTCATCCAGTGACTTCCTCCATGCTAATTTGTCAACAGAAATAATAACAATTCAAGGTCTCATTATTGCCTCATTAACTTGCCAGAAAAAAAAAAAAGTCTGCTCATTACACCAGTGCTCTGGCAGATGACATCATTGCTCCTCTCCTGGAAAAAAAAAAGTCTCAGTATGATGTTCCCCCTTCAGTTTACACCACTGGCAGGAATCCAGGTTGCATAAGCTTTGAAAAAGGATTTTTGAGATGTCTTGCCAGACCTGTAGGAACCTTGATAAACTACATCAGGCTAGAAGATTCGAATGAAAAGTTATTATCTCATGACCGAAGGCTTAAGAATCAAGAATCAAGATGTATTTGATTACTGATACATTATATAGGGCTAAATCCAATTGCTACTCCCAACTAGAGTAGACCCACTGAATCAACTGCTGAATGGTAAGTCAGTAGTGATATAAATCTAATTGATTCAAATGGTTTTCTCTAATTGGGGCTGAAAATCAAATATCATAGATGTGATGGTGGTGGTGGTAGTGATGATGGTGATGATGGTGGTGATAATGGGTAGTTATGAATATATAGTCTGGAGTTATGCATTTGTGACTTGTTCGTATTCACAAATGCTACATATTCTATAGTTTAGGGAATATGTATGGACCATGAGAGTCCCCCAATCTTCACTTACTGGGTAGCAGCCACTGTGAGTGACAAGGGTCTTTCCCCCTGTCGATTGGGAAGCAGCTGACTGATGTTTTCACTTCTGCCCCCAATAAGCCATCTCTGATGTGAGAGGGAATTATGACAGGGACCTCACTTCTGCTTGTTGCAAGGGAGATCATTCATGGGAGGAGTTGAGAACATCAGGCCAACTGCTTCCTGAGTGACAGGGAATAGGCCTCCATCACTGGCTGTGGCTGCTGCCCTGTAAATGAGGATTGGGAAGGCGGGTTGGGAGATGCTATCTAACTACATAACTAAAGCGGTCAGGCATTTGTAACTGTCCTAGTGAATACCAGCCATCATCATCATTATTTTCATTTAAATCCCATCTTCCCCTCAATACTGGGACACAAAGCAGTTTACAAATAATTAAAACCAGCTTTGATTGAAAACATCAGTGTGTGTGCATGTGTGTGCATGTTTACTTTTGTGTACAAGTATGTATGTGTACATGTGTGTGTGTGTGTATACACACACACGCACACATCTATATATACATATACACACATGTAAACATACACACACACACACACATATACAAAACACTTCCTCTCTCTCTCTATATATATCTCCACCAGTCATAATTTGTTAATATTAAACCACATTTAGACTAGAGAATCCTACAAACAGCCAAGACTTTGAAGCAGAAGGCTGTCCTCAGACATCCCTTAAGACCAAAGTCTGAATTCTGTAAAGTAGGAAATGACCTGTTTTAAGCATACCTCCAGAATTATACTGATGATTGGGTTAACATTTAAATTCTAATAAATATTTAGGTCTTTATGCAAAATGCCTCTTTAGCATGTGATGCTAAATACCAAGGACTTGGAAAAGTTTTTTTTTTTTTTTTTTTTTTGAGAATTACAGCTTCCCAAATCTCTGAATCAGCATGACTATGCTTACTGGAGGTTTCCGGACTTGTAGTCTCAACAAGGAACTTTTCCAAGGTCAATAAATTCAACACTGTTTGTAGAATTGATCCGTTATGAATTTGATCGTTATATACTAAAGAAGAATAATTCTGCAAAGACATACCCCAATGAGAACAACAATAACAGAAGAATGTATTATTTAAATGTCTTTTCAATATTTCTCAGTCTATGTTTTTTCTTAATGGCTTGCACTGATGTTACATGGGATAGCTAGCAGTCTGTGGACGTATACCAAACTTTTCTTACTGACCAGTACGTATGATGTGTCTTATCAATTATGTGTTATTGTTTAACCCATAGCCATATGTTTTAGGTTCATTCAAGCCTTCCCTTAAATGTGAGTACTTCTTTAATGCACGCTTAGAGGATTAAACCTCTGGTCTTTAAAGTACTGAATGGGCTTCCTTGTGCTGCTTCAATGAATTACTTGGAGAGGTCAATTTATTCATTGTGGGTCAAATCAACACAGGAGTTGCATTAGCTTCTGCTGACACAGATCCTTCTTTTTCAACACCCACTCTCTTTAAGCAATGGCAAGACAATGTCCACTAGCAAGGAAGGCTACTAGCATAGTTCTAAAAATGGAATTAGTGAGATGCCCAGAGCCAAATAAACCCACATAGCTACTAAGCATCACTGTACAGGAACTGCTCTCCTGTGACTCATTTTACATCTAGTAATGATCTTATTTATTTATTAAGAGAATTTTTATACCACTGATCTGTTTTAATAAAAGTACTTGGGATTGTTTATAAGATGACATTAAAACCAAGTAACCACATAAACACATATAATAAGATGTTAGACAGTGAAAGTGGATAGACATCTTATAGTAGTTCCAAACTGCAACCCACACTCACAAAAACACTTCCTTCCTCTTATGAACACTTTCAGGAATCATACAAACAAACACTGACGATGTGAGAAGTTAAATACTGGTTATACATTTGCCCCTCTATATTCATGAGGGTTCAGGGTGCAGAATACTTGTGTATGTGGAAAAAACATGGATAACTCCCCTCCCCTGTGAAATCCCTCCAATTCTCCTCTGGAGCTTCCTCCCTCCCTGTCCTTTGTCTCTGGTCCTGAAGAAAAAATACAATGTAAAGGGCTTACTGGTACTTCCCCCTCAGAGGGATAAGAGCAGAGTTCTGGCTTTCTAGATACTTCTGGTCCCCATCTTGAGAAGAAAGGGGAGGAACAAACAGAAAGCCTGTCCAATCAGCAGCCATTACACAGCAGTGGGGTGGGGGCTTTGCTCAACAAAAAGGGAAAAAAATTCCATTTTAAAAACCAGCCTTGCAAGCCTGGGGTGAGGATGCCAGGGAATGGGAGGAAGAAAATGGGGGGAGGAGGAGCAAGCACTTGCCTCATAAATAATCAAATTCACAAATGTCAAACCCACAAATGTGGAGGGAGAACTGCAATAGAAAGGTCTGTGCAGTGTGTAAAAAGGGAAGGGTCAAAATGGCCATCCTCAAGCAGCATTTTTCACAGCCTTGACAGAGCCTCAGAAGACGCTTCTGTCTTGTATCCCACCCAAAGGCATCACTTATTATTGTACAAATAAAGAATGGGACAGGATCTTAATGCAAGGCCACCCAAGAAATCTGCAGTAAAGAAGAAGATGGTGGGTGCCCTCTCTCTTGCCTTCCAACAGAAGCTGACTTGACTGGCGGGTGAATCTTGCTTCCACACTGGTAATGAGAAAGAGATATAATTTGAGGGCATCAGGCTAAGCCAGAGGACCACAGGGAGGGCTGCCTAGAACATTTAGCTCTTCCCCTATCAGACGTGAAACAGTAATTTCCTTTTCACCCCAGCTAGTGAGTGCAAGCTGAGGTGACTGCTTCACTATGCCTGATCATGGGTTTGCTGGGCTACTGAGAGTGTGTGATATGCCCAATGTAGGCCCCTGGCTTTCCAGGGCTGAGTGGGGAATTGCATCCTTGCCTTCAGGGCCGTAGTCCAATGCTTAAACCACTATACCAGGCTGGTTCTCAAGTGGCATGAAGTTTGGGGGGATTGGAACGGAAAGTGTTCCCCCTTCAAACATGAAAGATAACCTCAAATGGCGCTGACAAAGATTTATCAGAGAATCCCAAGCCATTTCCGCACTAGACTGTTATAGAGCTATGATTCCACTTTCAACATCCTATGGAATCCTGGGGTTTGCAGTTATGGGAGGGGCCGGCTGCAAATCCCAGGATTCCACAGGATGTTGAAAATGGAATCATAACGCTATATCAGTCTAGTGTGGAAACGGCCCCAGAGATTGAATGTACTAATGTTTCAACAATAATGAAGACATCACAACATTACATTAGGATTGTAACATAAAAAGGGATAATTTCATCCCCTTTTGCTCTGCCACTTGTAATATTGTAGTATTTAGTGTGACCATAACGATGTATGGTCACACTAAATGGCGGAGAGGGCTATTCCATGATGCAAGTGTGGTTTGTGCTGTGGCTTGTCCTCTGTTGCAGAGGCTAAAGGTATAAGAAGGCACACAGAAGGATAATTTGTTTTGTATTTCAGGGAAGTAGCTTGTAGCATTCAGATTTTTAAAAATGTTTGAAAAAGTATTCTTAATTTTTTAAAAAGTTTGTCTTCCTTAGCTTAATGTAGTATTTAATTTTAGTTTATTTCAGATTTTTTGTTCCTTTTGAGAATTGGGAAAGAAAAAAGTAGATTAAATATTGTAACTGTAATGGTAACTACTGTGTTGGTAGGCTTTCAAAAGACAAGTGTAACCAATTTTTGCAAGGAACTTTTCAGACTTTGGAGAGAACTGTAACAGTGAACAATCTTGGGAGGGAGTATAACCCTCTGGACCAGTTGCTGATGTACATGAGCAGCAAGATGATGATGTTTTGTTTGTGGGCATCTGATTGACTACTGTGGGACACTATGCTGGACCTCTGTCAGATCCAGCATGCCTCCCTTCTTATGTTCTTGCTCACGGAACAGACAGTGTTCCCTACAACACTGTTAACTCCACACTTTTAGACATTTTACTAGACCTTTTTCTTTTGATTGCATCCCTCTTTAGGACAGTCAATATTGGTTAGGCATTACTGTCTAAGAATCTGGAAGAGGTAGAAGAAAAGAAAGCAACACATCTTCCTTCTTCAGTTGGGAAAGCAAGCAATCTTGTTTTTCCTCCTTCTTTTCAGGGTGTTTTGCACATGTGTGTTCTTGTGATAAAGCTGTGAAGTTTTGGCTGCCCTTTTCTGGCTTCTGTTGTCTTCGTAGGACACAGTGGGATAGATAGTTTGTGCTGTGACAGGACATGCCAACAAATTGCATCACTTCTGCCTCGGTGGCTAAGGACAATGACATGCCATATGCCAATGGCAAGAAATGAATGGGGCTCATTTACAGTGGCACTGGGTGCCTTTAGCCTGACAGTCTTCAGAGGCTATCCATGGCAAATTGGAAAGTAGGACCAGACTGGAGGCAGCAGCGTGAAGGGATCCACCATGAAAAGCCTCCAGCATTCATAACTTTATGAGTGGCATGTGGCTTTGAAATGGGACGGAAGGAGGGTGAATTTAAAAGAAAATAAAAACCACACACTGTATCCACATAATCTCATGCTCTGCAAGTTAACCTTTTGTTGTGGAAAAGTGAGTAAACATCCCTCTTTCCCATGTGAATACATTTATTTTTTGAACTGAAAAACCTATTTTTTTTAAAAAAAATCAGAGTAAATTCCAGCTGCAAGGAGAAAACAAAAACACAATAGGTGTCGTGCTTCATGCATTCAAAAACACTTTCCATGCTCAGATGGAGACTGCCGCAAAGAATTGCCCCAAAGTTGACCTCACAGCCTTCAACCCCCACTCTAGCAACAACAAAACTCATATTTGACCCCTGACCTTCCTGGCAACACATCATTTGTTTCCATGTGTTGAAGCAAGGAATGGTGGGTGATGATTAAAGAGCAATGGTTCTGCTGACCTGAGACACTAATGAGGATGAAATGAGAAGGTCAGTGATCATCCTCACGTGGCAAACCAAGGCGAGTAGCTAATCTGTTGTTAATTGTCCCTTACATTTGTTTTAAGGGCAGTGATAGAGAGCAGTAGCACTTAGAGTCTTACATCTTTTTAATCACTGTAATTAGCATCATGATATGAAAGATGAGGCACCTGAAATCTGCCTGGAAGGCAGCATCTTATTATATAGTTTCTTTCTTTTATTAAAAAAACCTCTCTTTCCATTCAGTTTTATAAAATGAATCTGAAATGGATATTATAATGAAGTGAACATTACAGTGAGTATTCAAATCTTTGTAAATTACATTCTCACCAGCAAGAAACAGTAATTTTATCATTTCTCTCTTTACATGTGGAAAACTGCACAATGTTTGAACACTATTTGTAGCATTTATTCTGTGCAAACAAACAAAAAACGTATGTGGGATTTATTATGCACAGAAAATGGTACTTTCTGCACAGACAGTAAGATTTCTGCACAGAAAGCAAGTTTCCTGCACAAAAAATTGTTATTTTCTATCCAGAGGAACATGTTTTCAGCCCAGAAAATGCTTTTTTGTCCCTACACAAAGAAACCATTTGTGTGTGTGTGTGTGTGTGTACAGATACAGAATTAGTTCCAAAACCATCTAAAATTTGCCTCATCAAGGTCTGCCAGGCTCGAGAAAATCTGTTTTTGAAAAACCATTTTCTAATACTTTCAAATATTTTTTCCATTGCTACATTACAAATAATAATTGCTACAGGCAATACAAAAAGTGACCTAAATTTACTTTGACGTATAACAACAATGAAGATAAAGGCCATTTCTGCACTATACTGTTCTAGTGCTATTCTTCCACTTTCAACATCCTATGGAATCCTAGGCTTTGCAGTTTAGGGAGGAGCATTTAGAATTCTCAGCCAGAGAACTCTTTACAAACCCCAGAATTCCACAGGATATTGAAAGTGGAATAATAGCACTATAATAGTGTAATGTGGAAATGGCAATATTAACTTTTATAGGATATGTATATTTACATAGAGCCCTAAATATCCTGGGTCCCCAGTGTCTGAAAGAACACTCTTTTTGTACAGATAAGCATGAATGATGAGATCAGCAGAGGAGGCCCCAGCATTGCTACCGTTGTCCTTGGAGATTCGTAAGTTGGAGACATGTGAAAAGGATCTTTTTTATGGTTGTCCCACATTATAGAGCTCCTTCCCTTCTGAGATGTATCTGGACCATTTATTATATGCATGGGTAATAAGTCAAGACCCATTTCTTCCTCCAGGTTTTTGGAGGTGGGCTAGTGATTATGAGATTTTGCTGTTTCTTCCTGTATATGTTTTTTTTTCATTTTTTCATTTTTCACTTTTTTTTTTTTTTTACAAAATCCCAGAGCAGCTCAAAAGAAAAACTGGTACAATAAAACATTAATTAAAAGGTTAAAACAATAAAGCAATAAAATCCATAAAGTCATTCCTTAAATACTGGGGTACCTGAGAGCATTAACAGTTAAGAGGATAGACAAGAAAATACCTAGTTAAACAGGTAGGCCTATAGTTGACAGTGGAAATGCCCAACACTGGGAGCCCACCTAATCTCAATAGAGAGCCCATTCCACATAGTAGGAACCATAATATCTAAGGTGCTTCTCTGTGCTACGGGCAAACAAGCCTAACCAGGTGATGGAATAGTAAATAAGTCTTCCTGCTTCATATTACTAAAGATGTGAAATGAATTGTGTTTTTAATGGAAGATAAATGTTATTTGATTTGTTGTATACCACTCATGGAATGATAAGCTAAGGAAGGTTATTGATTCAATTGATGGATGAATAAACATGCCCATACAACAGTTTGGTAAAACCTATATGGGTTATGAAATAGTTCGGTCTTGTCAATACCCATTCAGTATGTTGTTTGTTTGGCACCTATCCACAACCCTCATACTTGTCCATGGCAGGTTTGCAAGTGTAGACAACACTTCCTTATGCATAAACATGGATGATGGAAGAGCCCTGAGCAGACACAATTCTATCATCCATTTTTCTTTGTATCAGAGACAGTTATTCTTTGTGCTTAAGACTTCCCAAAATGAGGAACAAAATTACCTAAGACAAAATGGACGTACTCTTCTGTATTTATCAATCTTTCTTAAAGCAGAAAACACAAAGTTGTTCCCCCCTCCATTTGTTGACTCCATTTGAGGTACATAAAGAGTGAGCTTGAATGCAATCAGTGGGGTGGGATAGATTGTATTTCTTCCCACTGGGATAGCTGCCAATGGTGCTGATGTTATGCTGAGACACTGGAAGAGGAAGCCAAAGTTGTGATGGATGGTTGTAAGCACAGAAGTGGATAGCTTGGATGAAGCAGAAATCTTCTCCAGATGTGTACTTCATGAGTTCAGTTAATGCATGGAGATGCACTTAATAGCCATGCCTTTATATTGTTACAGTCCTTTGCTACCATTCACCTTAAAGGATACCGCATGTACTCAGCTGAATGTGAAGATCTGGGGAAAATGGTCAGAAGACATACTGAGTTTGAGGACGAGGTTAAGTGGGACATCTCCATACCCTTTTCATTCATCTCTTCACTGACTACGGCCATTTCTGCACTAGACTGTTATAGTGCTATTATATCACTTTCAACATCCTATGGAATCCTGGGGTTTGAAGTTTAGGGAGAGGCCTGAGGCCCTCCCTAAACTGCAAAGTGTAGGATTCCATAGGATGTTGAAAGTGATATAATAGCACTATAACAGTCTAGTGCAGAAATGGCTTACATGAGGAAGGTTTAGATGGCAGGTTTCGAACCATATTTATGGCTTTTAAATAGAGTGCAATGTTGTTGTCCTGGTCAATGACCAATAACCTCTGGACCAAACAAGGATTGATGTCAAGGAAGTACTATATACCATGAGGTAAATTGGACCTGTTTGGCCCTTAAGGCATGATAACAACCACCACCAGCTCCAGATTAAGACTGGTAAGAATGTTAAACAGATATGAACAAGAATCACAATATATAATTGTATTGGTCACTAGTCAGGTGTATAGAGAAAGTCCACCATGGTTTTCTGAGTTCCCTCTTGGCTGCAAAAATTGTTTTACTTTCGTTGAGATAACTATTTAGTGGAGAGGCCTTGTGCTTCTTCCTGTATTGGATGCTGTCTTCCTTACAGTAACTTTTTCAGAATCCGCAGTGAAGAACAATGAAGTAGGGGTCATGCAAGGGCGAAAAAGCCCTTCTGTAGGAGACAAATGAACAATGTCAAGCGCCTCTCAGGAATCATCAGCCAGTAGGCCTAGCAGCAAGATAAGGAAAAATGAAACAGTGAGAATCCCTTTTCACCCACTGTGGAGGACTCCCTCATTTCATTTTAATTAATACAAGCCAATTGGGGTAAGGGAAGGAGGAAAGAAACAGGCCAACCATGAATTGTATGAAACATAAATAGATATGCTCAGAAGATATCATTTCCAGTGCTATATTACAATAAAGTCTTGGCCCTTACCAAGAAAATCAGTGCACCCTGTGATCCTTTAGTGGCAATAATATTGAAACTATTGTCTTTAAGCTTAATTCTCATTTTGAATAATAGATTTTTGTTCTTCTAGACATGACTTCACATGAAGACATTTTGCTGCCCTTGAAAACAACTAGAAGCTTGAGTCAAAATTCATTTCTGACTGGCTTAACTAGATGGAGCTATATCACACCGTTTCTTAGAGAATTGGCTGCCTATTCATTTCTCTCAGCTGACTGACTTCAGGGTGCTCATGCTTACCTTTAAACTCCTTAATGGCTCAGAACTCAAATACCTGGAGGAAATGGTTCTTCTTATACAATACTACCCCATGTATTAAGATTTTCAGGCAAGGCCCTTCTTGAAGTACTATCAGTCAATGAAGCATGCTATGTTTTCTGGAGAACACTTTTTCTGTGGTGGCATTCAAAGTCTTGGAACACTCAGCCTAATCAAGTACAAATGACAATGTCTTCACAGTCCATTCATTACCAACTCAAGTTGTTCTTTTGCCCAAGTACTTTAAATTTGATTTATTTTCTCTGCTCACGTTATACTGCTGGCATTTTGTTTAGTTTTGTTGCTATTTTTATATCGATTTTATCATTTTGCATTTTTAAATTACTGTACAGTGTCCTTGAATCTGTCAGGATAAAGGATGATCAGATTTGTAAAATAAAAAAAATGCTAGTGATCCTGGTATAGCAATAAGAACAACTTAGTATTATGGTGGCATTATCCCCTATAATGTAATGGATATGGGAAACTTTGCATAGAGGTAAAATACATTTTCCTCTTTTCCAATTATAGCTTCTTTCACCAGCACCACATGTCAATGGAATAATGAACTTGATTAGTATTGCCAGAGTTCTGAAATTATTTTAGAACATAAGAAGCATTTCTTAGTGGACAATATAAGCAATTGTTGAGTCTTGCTTTGACACACTTTAACTGCCATGGTTCTATCCTATGGAGTGCTGGGGTTTGTAGTCTAGTGAGGAACTGGAGCACTCTGGCTGAGAATTGTAAATACTTCTCCCTAAACTGCAGATCCCAGGATTCCATGGGATGGAACTATGGCAGTTAAAATGGAAAAATAGTACTCTATTTGTGTAATGTGAATGGGCCCTGACTGAAATCAAATGCAGTCAAACCTTACTTTGAAAATATATTATACCTTTTTTTCTGATTTCTAACTTGAAATTTGTATCCCAGTACTGTTCCTGTCTGCTTAGTTTTCTTAGACTTGTAACAAGAAATGAGTCCACTTTCCAAATTGCAGTCAGCTGGCATACTAAAGCCTTAAGAGGTTTAAAGTACTTGTCTAGTGAAGAGTTTACAACTATTCCAGTTATATTATCTTTCCTAATTGTTTATTTGAATTAAGTTGTAGGATCTGAGCAGAAGCCCCCACAGTGGTGGGTACACATTAATCTAGAGGTACGTGTCTTGTGCTGCAATCAACATTACTATGACATTAAAAAAAATGTGAATAAATGGCAAATTTATCCATTTTAGATTTGGATTTATCCATTTGAGGTTTAGACAAAGGCCATTTCCATACGATGAGGCTCAGTGAAGTCCTCTCTTTGCAGTCCCAGCGAGGAGGTAAAGCACACCAAGAATGCTCCCCTCTGTACTTTGCCTGGTCGCTGTGGAGGGGAGTACTTTGGCCCCACCTCTTCCCTTCTGCAGTGCAGCCAGGTACTTGCCATCACTGTGCTGGGGAGGGAGTTGTTGCCAGTGGCCTTCCGCCCTTCTATGTGGCTGGGAAAGGTGGCAGTGTGGTGCGATGGTAGGTGTAAAATGGATTTTTTTTTTCAAATACCATGCTTGTGCAATACCTGGTGACAAGATGGTGCTGGGACTGTGATGACGTTGTGCAGAAGCACAATCTGTGCAGCACTGCCATCATGTGCGGGGCAGCCACACCATGTGGAAAGGGCCATAGATTTATCTTAAAGATGTTTATAGGAACTTTTTTCCTTATGCCTACATGTTTTGTGTGCAGATCCTGTCAATTTGCTGGAGCCAATCAGACACTGCTTTAAGGGCAAATTTAAACAATTTTCTGATTTATTAGTCCTTACTTGATCCACACTGGCCTAAGGTGCTTTTCTAGAAAAGAGAGAATATGCTTGTGAAGCTGAACTAGGACTGCATGAGGCTGAGAGTTTTCAGGTTCTTTATTAACTCATAGTCACAATTTCGACTATGAAATTATGAACAATTTCAATTCAACCTTGGATAATATCATGTGCATGGGCCATCATGTGTTCAGGACAGTTCTAAAGGTGTACCTCCCTTGGTCACCTCTTCTTTTGTTGGCCGCAAAATGAAGATGGAGGCAGGTACCCTTAGAGTGGAGTGTCACCATACTGGAGAGTGGAACATCTTTTTTCACTGTTTTGGCTTGGGATGATGGCACTTATAGTCCTAAAAATATCACAATAGTGGCCTGCTTTAATCTGCTTTTCTACGTGTTTATCACTGCATAGGTTGATACAAATGAATGGACATGGATAAGTACTGATAACCAAAATATTTTACTTCTGCTTAGCTGTACCACAGTTCCAGAATAACTGTTGTTGTTGTTGCAGTATGTAACATTGACTGGGACCATTTCTGCCCTACACTGTTAAAATGCTATTATTCCAATTTCAACATCCTGTGGAATTCTGGGTTTTGTAGTTTACTGAGGCCAAAGAGCTCTCTGACTGAGAATTCTAAATGGCTCTCCCTAAACTGAAAACCCCAGGATTCCATAGGATGTTGAAAGTGGAATAATAGCACTATAACAGTGTAGTGTGGAACTGGCCTGTGATAAAAAAGTAACCCATTGATAAAAATCAGTAGATTCATTGAGACTTTTTTTTTTTTTTTGGTCTCAGGCATATTTTGATTATAGAAAAATACTACTACGTGTGACAGGTAGTGGATATTTGGAGACAACAATTTCAATTTTTGGTAGTCCCAAATAGGTACGACTTGTTGAATTAACTCTTGACTGAGGCCATTTCCGTACTAGACTGTTATAGCACTATTATTCCACTTGCAACATCCTATGAAACCCCAGGACTCCATAGGATGTTGCAAGTGGAATAATAGCGCTATAACAGTCTAGTGCGGAAGTGGCCTCAGTCAATGCTTACAGAACTCCTGTTGTTTCATGGGGTTACTCTACTCAGGACAATGAATAGGATTCAGGTCATTATTTATTAAGAGCTTGCATGATTTGTATGTTGGACTATGACTTTGGAGACCAGGGTTCAGTTCCCTGCCTGACCAGGGAAATCCACTGAGTGACGTTGGGTGCATCACATATTCACAGCTGCAGAGATACTGTGATAGGTTTGTCTTAAAATTGCCATGAATCAGAAACAACTTGAAAGCTCACAACAACAACAACATTGTTTATTACAGTTCTGGTCCGTGTCTAACAGTGACCTACATGCAGGCTTAGTTTTGTGTGCATTTTCCAAAATAAAAGTGTATTTGAGAGGCTGAAGTGTCACATTATCATCCAGGAAGGTTCAATGAAGTAGTCAAAAGTTTGACAATAGAGATAAAGACCCAGTAGCACAAAAAGTATTTTTCCCCACTCCAGATTTTAATGAACAGAGTGACATGCTCAAAATCAAGGTCCTGTTTTCTGCCACATATTTCTGAGGAAATTACAGCTTAACGTCTCTAACCAGAAGCAGAGACGTGTCAGAAGCACATAAAGTTAAGTAGTGTGCTTGTTTTCTTTGGCATAAATCAATTTGGTCTCGAAAAACTCACAGTACAAAATATCACTTCTTTGTTTTCTTTTCTTACACTTTGTACTTTTATCTGACAAGAAGCAAGGTCACAAAGTGTGATACCTATTGTCAGGGAGCCCAAATATTAAAAGCTTTTGCATTTCATTGAATTTGATCATCAGAAAACAATGTTCTCAAAAGAAATGTCTGTTTCTAAAATGCTTCCACCAATTTTCGCAGACGTTTTTCATAATGTACGATTAATTTGTAGCATGAATTCAGTGTTTCATCAATCAACCATCCACTGTATGACAGTGACATGAGAATTAATGTCTCTTGCAGCAGTTAGATGTTCAATGTCATTCAGTGTTAAATATGGATTTGATTATGCCTGTATAGACAATCTGAGGGCTCTGCATTCTACAGTGAGGATTAAGCTACACAAAGAATGGATAGACATGTTACAGCATTCCTGTTTCTTCAAGAGATGAAAGTAATACAACAAACCAAAGTCAAGTCTGAAGTTGCAACTGTAACTGGGATAGTTTTAGGAAGCAATTAAAACTCATTCCAGTTTTGAGGCAGTGGAATTGCTGAAGTGATTTCCAAAAACTGAAATGTGGGGTGGGATAATCTTGAGATTGATGCACATTCTAGACATGCCATCTGCTAATAGTACAGGAACTCCTAGCATGCCTTCTGCTTTTTTTGCACAGTGCTGCTCACCATGCAGAGAACAATACCTGCTTCTCTGCAGGCCTGCTTTTTCTGATAATTACCTTCTTCCTCTGCCATTCACCTGTCTCTCCGTGCCGACACCGTTAATCTGAATGGACAGCTCATTTTTTGTTACCAAAGCATGGTGACTGTTCCCACCTAGGGATATTGTACCACTGCACATTCCACTGTCCTCATCTCTGCTACCACCACTTTCATGTTACTAGTGCATGGCTTTTGTCTGATGTACAGTAGTACATAGGCTTTTGCGTGGCTTCTGTCTCAACTAACCTAGAAGTAAGAGCATCAAAACATATTGGCATTGTGCCAACTAGATTAAATGTGTTGAACAAATGTTGGCTTACCAAGTTCCCAATGATTCAGTAAGTCTACTCAAATTGGGAAAAACAATTGGATTTTTGTGTAGATGCTGGATGATTTTTTTTTTAAACAGCTAAGTTATCCTGACATGGGTGTTGTATAATAACAGTGTCAGTTCAGTAGAATGGCAAGTATAGATGGGATGAGGAAGGACAAGTCTGAAATTATGAGATGGTAATTCTTCCTAATTCACCATACTTTATTATTTAAAAATAATTGGATTTGAAATATTGGATTGAAAAAGTTATATTCCCCGTTATAAGGCATCCAGCGTAGTACATTGGCTTAAACCTTAAGAGTACGAACCCAAGGTCTAAATCTCTGCTCAGCCATGGAAATCCACTGGATGATCTTCAGCAAGTAATATTGCATCAGCCTAAAAGAAGAGCAATGGCAAACCTTCTCTGAATAAATAGAGGCACTGCATGGAGAAGATGATGAAATGCTAACAGGAGAAAGAAGTCTGAACTGTTTAATATCTTCTTTGCTTTAATCTTATCCCAATAAGAAAACAGTGCTTTAACTGATGAAAATAGAATAAGCCATACAGTAAGGGGACTACAGCCCAGCATAGGTAACAAAGGAATACCTAGCTACTCTAAACGAATTAATGTCTTCTGGGTCAGATGAGCTGCATCTAAAAAATACTAAAGGAACTTTCAGATGTAATATCAGAGCCACTGTCAAAAATCTTGGAGAATTCTTGGGCAACAGGAGAGGTCCCAGCAGATTGGAGGAGGGCAAATGCTGTCCCCATCTTCAAAAAGTGTAAAACAGAGGACCTGAGCAACTACTGACCAAGTTACACTACATCCACAGCACTCCTCGCTCTACCAAGCTTGATGTTGACACTAGAAAAGGTTCTAGAACAGATCATTAAACAGTTAAGCCATTTTTGCTGCTATAATGCTATAGCAGCAGGTTGTTACTGGTCCAGAAGCCATGATTCCACACCACGTCTTCACTATCCAGCTGCTATCCTATCTCCAATCACCACCAATTGCCATATTTCCAGAAAAAATCCATTAAGAGCCTCCTATAGTGCTTTAATCCCATCAGCTGTCATAGTGTGGTACCATTATAGCTCTTGATAGCCTTTTCTGTTATGGCAGATCTAGCAGTGGGCAGGCTGTGGGCATGCCCAGCTCATCCATCTCTCAGTGAATCCCATGGAGTGGTAACTTTTCATCACCTCTCTCTGTTTATTTTAAATGTCTCCTTTGAGTCAACACTTTTTATTTTTTAATACATTTTTAAATGGTATAGGGGAAAAGTGCAATAGTGTATTGGCATGTCATGCTGTTACAACATTGCTGTGTTAGTAGAGCTTCCCTGCAAAAAAAATCACCGCCCAATCAGGGGTGGTGGGGCAGGGGGAAGGAGGGGCATGGGAGTGGCCAAGGATGCTGTAATGTGGGAGGAACACCAGTGGCAATACTGCTACCTATCCGCTTAAGGGGGAAGGGTTAGGAAAAGAACGTCCCTAACCTGATGGCATTGCTTGAATGGCAATGCTGCCATTATAATGGTATAATGTGCTAATATCCTCTAGTGTGGAAATGGCCTCCATCTGAGCACACTTAGGCCCTTTTCACACCTTACCTGGTGCTGCTGGAGTCGCGAGGGGATCACGCGAGAGGCCTCTTGCGAGAGGCACTTGCATCCCCTCTGCTTTCCCTCTGCACCAGCTCTGTGCTGGCTGGAAGGAAGCGTGAGCGCTCTGCCCCTTCCTTCTGCAGCATACCCGGATACTTTGCCAGGCTGCTCTGGAGGAGGAAGCGCGACGGCCACGTGTCCGGAGCCTCCACATGTAAGGTAAGTGCATGTGGAGTTCGGGAGGGATGCGCGATTGCGCATCATTTTCGACATTTTAGTTTGCAGAAGAGAAGGTTAAGAGGGGACATGATAGCCATGTTTAAATATTTGAAAGGATGCCATGTAGAGGAAGGAGAGGGCTTGTTTTCTGCTGCTCCAGAGACCAGGACAAGGAGCAATGGATTCAAGCTGCAGGAAAGGAGATTCCACCTGAACCTCAGGAAGAACTTCCTGACAGTCAGGGCTGTCTGGCAGTGGAATATGCTGCCTCGGAGTGTAGTGGAGTCTCCTTCCTTGGAGGTTTTTAAGCAGAGGTTAGATGGCCATCTGTCGGGAATGCTTTGCGGGTGTTCCTACATGGCAGGGGGTTGGACTGAATGGCCCGTGTGGTCTCTTCCAACTCTACATTTCTATGATTCTATGATTCTATGACAATGAACCGAAAATGATATAATACGTGATTGCCGCCTACTGGCCTTGGGAATGTCGTGTGATTGCGAGGATGTAATGTGGAACAGTCCTCACAATCTCGCGAAGCTCCCGAGGCCATTTCACAACAGGACTGGTGGGCAAAAAGGGCGTTAGAGAGGAATGATTACTATGAACCAACATGTGTTTCTCAAAAACAAATCATGCCAAACCAATCTTATCTCTCTCTTTTTTAAGTAGCTTGGTCATTCAGTGGAGTGCTGTAGATGTAGCACATCTTGATTTCAGTAAGAATCTTGACAAAATTTCCTATGATATTCCTGCAGGTAAGCTGGTTGAACTGTGGGCTAGACAATGCTACAGTTAGTTGGATCTGTAATTAGTTGGGTGACAAAATGCAGGGAATAATCACTGATGGTTGCTCTTCATTTTGGAGGGAAGTGACTAGTGGAGTGCCTGCTGGAAGGGCAAATTTAAACTGGAAAAGCATAAAAGAGAAAGGCAAAGAACCCCCTCTTCACTTTTAAACTCGAAAGTAAGCTTGCATTCCTGTAGTCAGAAGTATCACTCTTTTTTGAACTATTCTTTTTCATGTTAACATTAATGCCTGAACAGTTGAAAGAAAAAAGAAAAGCAAACATTTCTACAAAATTAGATCAGCAAACCAAATTAGCACTAGAGCTAGTGTCTCTACATTCCAGAGAGTAGAATAAACCCCTTCTTAAAATAAAGCCAAGAATATTCAATCATGTATGTAATAGTTGCATCTATTGTTTCTGAGTACATTTCAGAAAGCAGCCTTTATTTTTTTTTAAAAAAATTCTTAAAACATTATGAAAGAGAAATCACAGACAAGAGTGAGCACCTTTTCTATCATATTATACATTCTGACTCTTAAAGGCATTCTGACTCATAAAAACAAATAATTGGGCAGGACACAGCAGTTTATGCTGTTACAGAAACCAAGCAAGGCCAGGAAATTCTTGGGCACTAATGATAAGCATGCCTTGTTAGTTGGGCAAAATACAGAAACAGCAGTGTCATGTGTTCAGGCCTGTGCAAGGAAAAAAGCAAATCTGAAGAGCAAAGTGATTTCAAAAACGAGGTTGGACCACTAGTAAACTCAGCACAGTATACTTCCTCTGGATTAATGGCCAGCTGGGGGTTTACAGCCTACAGCTGCACCTCAGGACATCATCTTCTTCCCAGCTGGTTGCTAATCCTCAGGAAATGCCCTGCACCAGGGACATTAGACCTTAATTATTGCTTACCATATCGTGCAAAATGGAGGCAAGAAAACTGAGGGTGGATGAGTGGGAAGGTGCTAAGTGAAAGTAGTAACAAGAACAGGTAAACCTATGGCAGCTTTTTAGTCTGACTCATGAGCCATGTGCAAAGAGCGTGAGCATTCATGTGGTCTGATTGTGAAGCAGCAAAGTGAATTGAGTATGACGAAATTCAGCAGTTGAATTTCCAATTTTTTTTTTTAGTTTTTTGGAAAAGATGCTAGTGTGAGATAAAGACCAACACTTCTTAGTTCACGAAGTTAATTAGAAATAACATGGAAAGGTTATTTGGGAACTAAATGCAAGTACGTCCAATAAGCAAAAGCAGACATTCAGATTTTGTTTATATGTTTTGTTTCTGTGATATATGTCACACAAGAAACCATTTTTTCCCTAAGAGAAGAGAAGAGATGGATGTCTAATGACTACTAGCCTTGTATTCATTGTAATGGGTACGTACCCTATGCCAACAGGCAATGCTATGTGGAATCTCGTACATGCCTGACTGTCAATGATTCTTCAAGCTATTTTGATGACTTGATTTTTAGGACTGAGCTCTATCACACTTTGCATGGCTAAAGCATCTGGCTAAATATTTGGACATTGATGCTTCTGCTCTTACACCTCACTTCATTTTTTAAAATTCTGATGAGGAGATCTGAAGAATTCAAAAACTTGCACACTTGTCATGGAGTTGCAGCTAGACCTAATATCTGTATTGCCTTCTTGTGGATTTCAGATTTTGTTTTGCCGTTTAGGACCAATATGCTACTTCTGTTTTTGTGTTAGTGTTACAGATATTAGGAAATTTCTACATAAACATATCCAGGAGTAGCCACATTGGCCTTACAGCAAAAAATACAATAACTTCCAAAATCCACAAAGTGGTGATACCTTTATTGGGCCAACCAAGAATGCACAAAGTACACCGCACAAGCTTTCAAAGCTCCACTGATTTCTTCATCAGGCAACAGGGTTAAAAAGCACACAAGCGAAGAAAAAAATGATGTTAGAATTACAGGCTTATATTATGTCAAGATGTTGCTTTTGTTGTCAGTTAATATGATATGAAGGGGCATCTGTGTAGACAGAGGCCACTCCTGTCTTTGGCCATGTGGGCTCTGGAAGACAAAGAGTTGTAAAATCCAGGCAATAACATTTAAACTAGCAACAGAAAAAGTAGTTTCCCTTGAGATCCAAGTTGTTTCTGTCCTGAGTGAAGCTAACTGCTCCTTTCTAGGCAGAGAACATTGAATTTCTCAAGAAGCCGTCGTACTGTTTTGTTCGGAAAAAACCTTAAGGTGCTGTATAAGTAAAACTTGCCAAATGCAAATTCTTGAGAAATTCAATGTTCTCTGCCTAAGATAGGAATTGGTAGTCTCACCCAGGACAGAAAGAGCCTACATTTCAAGTGAATCTATTTTTTCTGTTGCTAATGGAGTTTAAATTTTATTGCCTGGATTTTACTACTATTTTACTACTATTTTTGGCTGTTACCTCATCATGTGTAAACAGCTGGACAGATTTTCACCTGATAGGGAGGGTATGTTGGGGACCATCTGACTTAACATACAGGTTAGGTGATGAACACAAAATCCAACTGGGAGGAGCTGGAGGCACCCCAATGTTTCCATTCATACAGGGCAGTGTGTTGGAAGCTGATTGAGAGATGCGTGCTCACTCAAGGACAACATGGGGAGCATTTGAGCATCCAAGAGCTAGGCAGTCATCCTCTAGAGCAGCTGAGACTGAATTAACATCAGTGATGATTAACAATTTGCCTGAGCAATGATGAACTACTGCAAGTTTATAAGTTACTGAATTATCTGGAACAATAGTGGGCAACTGCAGCAGGTCTGATCCTTGGAATTCTGGGGACTGCATGGACTGTCCAATACAAAACTAAACCAAAGATGACTAAAACTCTACTTCTTTTTGAAAAATAGCATTTGTTTTAATGATAAACAAAGGACTGGGGGCTATAATCTATTTAAGAGATGGAATGCAATTCATGTAGGCTTCCAGAAGATGTCATTTCTTTCTTTCTTTTGGACCAAAAATTGTGGCCAGTTGTGTCTGGAGAAGTAGAAGCAACCAAAACATCTTATGGGCACTGCAGCCCTAGAACCACACTTTCCTTATACCTGTTCCTTTGGCTTGAAGCAACAGGCCTAGTCTTATATCTTTGTGTCTCTGGTCCATTTCTCTGCCTCTTCAAACTTGAGTGTAACCAGCCTTACATAGCAGTTGCACTTTTAACAATTACAGTTTCTGTTGAATATGTATTTTTTCTGCTGCATAATTATTACTTTTTAAGTATACCTTACACAATTTGAATATCAAAAATGGCAAATTTCTACCAATCAACTTAAGTAATATACAACATAAAATTGTTACTAGACTTTGGAAATGCATCATTAGTTCAAAATCATATGATGAATAAATTGACATTTTGTTCATATCTTCTGGTATTCAGCAAATCAGTTCTCGATGTGGGAAGTCAGTTTCCAGAATCTGATAAAGGCATTAATTCTAACTCTTAATTTTGGGACTTAATTTTGGGAAGATACCTATCAATTGTAATTCATTTGCCAACATCTGCCAGATTTGGGTGTAGTGGTCTGAGCATTGGACTACAACCCTGCAGACCATAATTCAGATCCCTGCTTGGTCATGGAAACCCACTGGGTGACCTTGGGTAGTCACACACTCTCAGCCTCATGACAGATTTGCCTTAGAGTTGCTATAAGGTGAGAAGAACCTGAAGGCATACAACAGCAACAAGGATTATGTAACATACCATATAAAGCTTGGATTTTATTTTTGAAAATTAATTAGTTGCTATTTGATAATTATGTTTAAATTAATTTGCTGACATTAAAAGTTGCTTATTATTTGGAATCTCTCAAATAACCCCACAAAACCATGTTTTAATAGTAATGACAAAATTGTACACATTGCATTAAAAATGGTTAATAGTCATTGGCCAAGGTCCTCCGTCACTAAGTGACATCTTGTTATAATAATGTTATTATCTTTTAAAAATATTCCGTATTTTCCCCAAGACTGGGACTCCTGTTGACTTACACATTAAAAAAAATACAATTAAACATAAAGCAAGCATTAAAGCTGAATTAAATGATAAACCATATCAAAAGTCACATATTTTTAAAAAGTTTTTAAAGGGTTGAACAGTACAGTGTAAAAAAACAACACAGCTCTTAGAAACCTTTCCTTAAAAGCCTTCAATTTTAAAAGCCTGTCTTGGAAAAAAAAAGGCTTTGCCTACTGATGGAAGGACAGCAGGGAAAGGGCCATTATAACCTCCCTAAGGGAAGAGTGCCAAAATGTAGGGGCAGCCATTGAGAAGGCCTTCTCTCATATTCCCACCAATCGTATCTATGAAGGTATAATATTCTGCATATGGAATTGCACCATGACTCCTCTCTTGCCTCTCCCAGAACTCACCATTTTTCTGCAATAGCTCTCTGGCACAGCCCTTCAGTGGGTGGTGGAGTGTGTGTGTGTGTGTGTGTGTGTGTGTGTGTGGGGAGGGTTGTGAGAAGCACCTGGCTATGTCAGATATAAATACCCTAAATAAATAAATGTGCCTGTGGCTGAATCCAGACCAATGGCATCATGCACCAAGATCCTCTGTGGTCTTTTAGAGAACTCAGCAGTTGATGTGCTGGGTGTCTGGCTCTTGGGGCATAGCCAGGCACTTCTCCAATGTCCCTACTCTCCACCAGCAAGTGAATGGCCATGGAGGGGGCTATCATACTAAAAGTAGTCAGTCCTTAGGGGGCTTTGGCTGTCGCAGAAAGAGGAAGAGAATACCAGCCTACGCAACAACCAAAAATGACATGCAGACATCACAGACTTCACTTAAAAAAAAACTCCCTAATTTTCTAACAGTTACCTTTAAAGAAAGTAACTTGAAGAGATTTGATATCTTTGTATATTTTCCACAGTAGCATACTAAGTTTGCTTCCAGATACTGCTATTGTCTAGTACCAAAACAGCAAAGCTGTAGTTTGTCAGTAAGATTGGTTCAATGTGATGATCTGCTCTGGGTAGTGTTTAAAAAATCCACTACACCACAGCAAATGGTTTCAAGTAATGGCTCCTGTACTGTTATAGTAATGGGACCACTGAGAAAGGTTAACTTGACTTCTAGAAACATGCTATTTCACAGACTTGCACTCACGGCAGAAGGCACCTCTGTGTTCCCAATTTAGGTTGTAGTCACATGTCTGCTCAGAAAACACTCCACTCAGTTCAGTGGGACTTATTTTCATGCATGTTTTTATAAGACTGCTGCCACACTGAGCAATGTATAAAAAAGCCTGCAGTCCTATATTCTTCCGGGATTAAGTCACAGTAAGCCAAATAGGATGGATGGATGGATGGATGGATGGATGGATGGATGGATGGATAGATAGATAGATAGATAGATAGATAGATAGATAGATAGATAGAGGCAGAATTGGCCAGCCCTCTTCCACTACCTGAAAGGAGAGAAGTGCTGATGTTGTCTTACACTGGATCACCTCCCAGTACTGTTGCCACAAAGTGGGTTGTTTTGCTGTCCTCAGAGTCAGCTGTGACCAAAAATCTGTGTCTGAGTGGTCCCTTCCCATATCCAGGAAATGGAGGCAGAGTGCAAAGAGGGGCCATCTTTGCTGCCATGGTACAGGTACCAGAATCCAGACACTTGGTTCTATGTTCCAGCCATTTCATTCAGCAAGACTTCTCAGAATGGCAGGGATCATTTCAATATGTGTGCTTAAGCAGATACAAAATGACTGATAGGATAGCTGCATTTAAATTTACCACATAGGAGGTGAGATTTTCTGACTTTTGTAACTGATGCCAATGATAACGTTAAGTATTTTTTATTATTCATATTAAAAACATACAAACTGAACCTTCATTCACAAATGGATTTTTGAAAATTAAGTCTGGCAAAGCTCCAGGCCCCAAGGTTTTATTGGAAGGTTATCACAAATGTTTCAAGGAACAGTTATTTTTACCTCCACAGAAGTTACTGAACTCAGTGTTAAGGATGAGGAAGATACCCAAGACGTGCAAAGAAGCAACAATAGTCTTAATTCCCAAGGAAGTTCAAGACCAGATGATGAAAACAAAGCAAAACAAAACAATAGACCCATTTCATTTTTGAATAACGACTATAACTTTGTTTACAGATTTTAGAAGAAAGATTGAAAAGGATCTTACAACATCTTATTCATAAAGATCTATCTCGATTCTTGTCAAAAAGGCAGTTACAGAATAATACCAGATGTCTCTTGGATATTTTTGAATATTTAGAATATTTATTGAAGTTTATATGGCAAGAGATGAAACCTACAGTCAAATATAAAATTTTACAAGATGCCAAGCAAAGAGGGGGATTGGGATTACCAGATCTAACACTATATTTTTCACATGTTGTTTGGTTTGGTTGAAGGACTGGATTATGTTAACAAATAAGAGATTGTTGGATTTAGAAAGACCTGAATTAGGGTTTGGCTGACATGCTAATCTGTGGTACAATAAAGCTGGAGTGAACGCAGATGTCAGTAATAATGTGATTTTGTGATTGTATGACTTTGAATTGACCAAATCAGATTTTGAGAAAAAGTTATGCTGAGATGATGGACATTTGATTGGTAAGATTATAAACTTTTGTTGCAACCAGAGATGGAAGAAGAGTTGATTAAGGATTGTATGATAAAATGGGTACAAAGTGTTGGTCATAATACACAGCAGGAACAAGGAAAGAAAATGTTGTTTTGGGGGGATTAATTTAAACAGAACTTTTACAGATGATGTATAGTTGGTATTTAACATAAAAAAATTTGCCAAACTTCATAAACAGGTTTCTAACAGATATTGGAAATGGAAAGAATAAGTGGGATCGTTTTGATCATATTTGGTGGACCCGTGAAAAGGTAAAAAAATTCTGGAATCAAATCTATTATACAGCATTTAAAGTTCTGAAAGTTAATGTTCATTTGAAACTGGAATTGTATTTGTTGTGATTAGTAGAAGATCAACTGGAGAAGAAGTATGGCAAGATGCTACAATACATAATTACTGCAACATGACTACTAAATGCACAGAAGTGGAAGAATACAGAGATTCTAGTGAGAAAGGACTGGTTGATAAAACGTTTGGACCTAGCTGAAATGGATAAACTGATGATATTGATAAGAAAAAAATTAGTGGTGACTTCTTCAAAAGATCAGGAACTTTTAAAAGCCTTTTTGCAGGAAAAAGAGTACAATGTTGACTGTAGGTTTCAACAATTATGAGCAGTATTTCTAGAAAATTAGTGATTGAAACATTTGAATGGAAACCAATGTATATATCTTTTTTCCTCTATTATACTAATTGTCTTTAGTAATGTAGTGATGATCTTCCTTATATTTTCTTTTTCTATACTCTTCTTTTTTACTTTCTATGTTTTTCTTGTGCATTTGTTGCCATAATTTGTAAGGTTTCTTTTTGTTTGTATGTATTTCAAAAACTTTTAATGAAACTTAAAAAAAAATGGATTTCTGAGTCAAAGGTGGTACTCCCACCAGGTGTACATCCCTTAGACTTCATTTCTTGGCTTTTCCTCCAAAGGATTCCAGAAAACAAACAGGAAAGTTCTAGTCTTATTTGAAGACCATTGTGAAATAAGTTATGTTGAGGCTAGTTAATCAACAATAAATACATTTTCTTACTGGGGTGCAATGGACAGAGATCAACAGCTATCAATGGTTATTAGTCATGATGGCCAATATGGAAAGGCAACATGCCATTTAGTATCATTTTCTGAGGAACATGAGTGAGCATGACACTCATGGCACTCATATCCTGTTTATGGGCTTCCCGTGAGCATCAATTCAACTATCGTGACAACAGAATAGTGGATTACACAGGGCTTTTGTATGATTCAGAATGTTTTTCTTGTCTTGTTTGGGGGATAATTTATGTTCTGAGCACCATATCCAAAACACCATTGCCATATTCAACTGAACAGGTCTAAATTCAACTTTGCATTGGTTTTCACAACAGATCTTTCTTCTTTTCCATGCTTTCTGTACCAGCCCTGCAGCAGCAGAAAAATGGCTCCAGGGATTTTCCCAGTTCATGAGACCCAACTGTAAATACGCAAAAGGGGATGCAGTGGGGAGAAGGAACTACCTCATCCTATTTCCATTAGATTCTGATGGTTTCACTTCAGAAATTGTCATCATTTGAACATAAAAGTGAGCATTCATATCCCTACTTCATCCCTTTTCTGCATCAGTCTGCCAGTTTTAAATAAAACACAGAAATCATATAATTCATGTCATTTCTGCATGTATTTCCCCTTCAGAAGAGAGTTTTGTATATATTTTACCTTAAAACATGTGTATCAGAACACATTTGACCATAAAGTGTACATTCTTGTTTATTGCCAGATTCACAAGCATTCAAAAAGAGGATGACTCCACTTTGAACCATATATTCATCTGGGAGGTCTGAATCACATTGATTCCCATAAAAATGCATACTGAACAAAATCCTCACAGATCCTTTTGAAACAATCTGTTTATAAGTGCATTTCTCACTTAGCATCCTGCTATGCTGTGCCTGAAAAATAATTCTTGCTAAATCCCATAGTAGTGTAATTTCTTCTCATCAGAATTCAGGTTGTTCCTCATGTTAATCATTCCCTAGTGAAATTGCTTGATTAACAGGTTGATCATCCTTGCTTTGATCAGTGGATCTTGGAATTGAAAGGTTTTGGAAACCTGATCCATATTTGGGGCTGTAATTATAATTGCCTATAAATTTCTCATGAGACAAATCACTCTACCGAAAAGCGAGAATTGTGTGGAAGCCTGTTTTGTAACCTGGAATGTATGTAAAAGCAAAGCCATTTCTATTCTTTTTAAAAACATTGGGTGATAAAATGATGTCTGATACCCACTGAATATTAACTGCTGCAAAGAAGCATCTTTAATCAAGTGCATTTCAAAATCTTTTTCAAAGACAAGACATTTTTTCTCGATGATCTAATCTATGTCAGTATGGACAGGAAGTTATGATTGTGTTGCAGATATTATAAGCATTCTAACAAAGTAATCCTATTCATTCAGCGAAATAACAGAGGGCAAATTAAATATTTTCAGTGGGGAGGAAATAAGAGCCCTGCTTTATTCTATGCTAAACTTTGTGGCCAAACTTTGTACTACCCACACAATATCAGTGATAACAGCACTGATTTTGAAGTTGAGCAGCTGCTGTTTCCCTGTTATGGTGTCACTCTACTGTTCTTCATCTCCTTTTCCCCTTCCCTTCTTCCTGCAATGACCTCCATGAATTCTTTCTCTTTTTAGAATGTATTCTATAAAAGGCAAAAAAGAAAAAAGATCCAAAAACAAAATTAGAAAGAAAGATTGTAGTGAGTTGTGGCTTTCGCAAAAGGCAAACTGGTTTTAGAGTCCTTGTTAGCATCGGGATCAGATCTAATCATTGCCAAGATGAGTAATATCATGAAAGGATTCATTTGCATTAATGACCTTGATACCTTTTGCATTTGCCTTGCTGTTTGAAACTGGGAAAAGGTATAGAGACTGAGAACTGACTGGGTGAGTGAATTTTTCTCTATTGCTAATCTGCTTGTGGAGTTTTCATTGCTATTAGAGTGGAGATGGGTCACGCTTGCACATTTTGATTATCTTTGCTTCTGCACTATGTAACCCCTGGGACCCATCTTCCGTTAGCTTTGTAGAACAGGGGGAAGATACTGCCCAGCCCAAGTGTTCCTCATAGGTCCAGGGATGGTGGCTGAATTTGATTGCTGGGCAAGAAATAAACTGGGTGGAATTTCTTTAGGGGGCCAGTTCTCCTATTGGCTGTGAGAGGATACTGGCTTCCATCAGCACAAGGGATGGGATGCTTTTCTGTTGTATACCAACTGGTTCATCACTGAGTACTAATGAAGCTTATGCTATGGCAATGATGTGTGCCAGTGTCTGGCACCGAAGAAACCTTTAGACAGGTCTGGAACTCACTCAGTTCGGGAGCAAGACAAAGGTATTTCACATTCCCAACATATTCAAAGCACCTAACACATTCTTTGGTGAATGAAAACCTGAAATGAGCAAAGCTTTCCTTAAAACATGCCTCCACGCTATATGAAGAGCTTCTCTCTGCACCTGTGGCTGTTCATGTTATGTGTTAGTAAAAGCTGGATTCAGTATCAGCTCCATTTACTCTTCTGGTTTTCAAGGTTACCCCTAGTAGCCTACTACATTATTCAAGCTAAGAATGAATGATGGTGGGTATTCTACCTCTTCCTTGATGTCTGGAAAAGCAGCTGCACTTGAAAAAAGATAGGTAAACCACTTGATTTTTCAACTTATTTATTTCTAAAAATTATAAACTCAGTGGCGGAAGTTGGAGTGTGTGGAGGGGGTAGGACTATGGCATGAGGGGCGTGACCACTGTGTGGGGGCGTGGTCAGGGCGTGGCTGCGATGCATGGGGGCATGGTCAGGGCGTGTGAGGGTGTGGCTACAGACCGGGATGCCCCAGAAGCATTGCCGCCTGGGCCAATTGCCCCCCTGCCTCCATGTTCCTACATGACTGTATAAACCATCACCATGTACTCGCATATTAAAATAAGCAAAGATTCCTATATTCATTTGTACTTATTAAAATACCTGATGTTGAAATTAATAATTAGGAATGCTGCACTTTTGCATGCATGCATGCATGATTTCTTAACTGAATCTGTACATTTTTTTTAAAAAAATCTCAGTTAGATAAAATAATTAATATCCCACCAAAATCTTTCTAAACCCTGAAAAAATAGCATTGATTAATTTAATAACAGTGAAAACAGTTCTGTTGCTTTTAGAAATACATTTCTACTGTTTTTCCTGCCCTAGGGTAGAGCTATTGAATCATTTGCTATGAACCTATGTGAAAATTCACTGTTCAACAATTGATTCTATGGGTCTACTGCAATTAGGTCTGCTCTATTTGAGACCAACAAGATTCCATCCTTGTTATTCTCTATTCTGGCCAAAAACACACTTGCTAAACTTTCAACATTAATTATTCTACCTACAACATGATTCCTGATTTTATGAATCCTGTTACTTCTTGGTCAGGCAAAGAGTTGATTCCCCCTTTCTTCCCATATATTTGGTCCTTCTCTCTCTCAGGCCATTTCTGCATGTTACCTGCTCCCATCATCCTCCTGTCACAATCCCAGCAGCTCCTTTGCCAGGAACAGAGTGCGTTGGGAGTGCTTCCCTCTGCACCTGGCCAGCTGAAGGGAGCACGAGCGACACACACCTGCCTTCTGCAGCGCAGCCGGGTTCTTTCCCAAGCTGTGCTTGGGAAGGAAGCACCTGCATTGTGGTTCCATGTCAGAGTCCAACTCCCTGCCTGTGCCTCACTGCCAGCAAGGGGAGGAGGCGAGAATGCTTGCTGTGAGGAGGAGGAGGCAGCAACGAGGAATGTCCGATACATCACCTATTAAGGAAACTGCAGAGCTGAGCCAGGTCGAAGTCCAGTCCAACAGTCTAGAAAGCAGAGGTCCGTCCAGAGGGGTCAAGGGAGCCAGAGCATAGGGGTCATGAGGCTTGCTAGTAATTTGCTATAAGCAGAGAGCAAACCATGTTGACAGACCTAAATAGCCACAGAGACAGGTGTTAACTTGTCATTGCTTCCTTAATCTAGCCAATGCAGCTTCCCTCTGAGCTGCCCATTTCAGCTTCCTTTGTGACTGGAGGCTAAGAGGCTCAGGTGACTGTAATTTTTCCAAATCACTGCTGGTTCCTTCTCCCTCTGGAGCTGGTTGGGGCAAGTCTGCCTCCGCTTGTCCTTCAACTGCTGGGAATGTTTGCAAGTTGGTTTGGTCAACCACTGGCTCTGTTCCTGGCCTAATCAGTTGCTCCTCAACCTCAGAGCCATCATCTATCACATTCCTTGCCCTTCCTCATGGCAGGAAAGGATGGGAATGTGATTACTGGTGATTGATGGATTTAATCTGTTAAGAGAATATCCTATGACTGAGACAGGTGGGAGTGGGATGGCAGTGGGACCACGATGATGTCATGCAGAAGCACAGCCTGTGGACCGCTGCCATCCTGTCCCCATAGCGAGACTGTGAAGTCGTGTGGAAATGGCCTCAGTCTCTCATCTTATCCCCTTATCTCATTTCTTTCAGAGTTTTTGTTGCCAATGTCTGTATTGTCACTCCATGGTCAGTGTACTGTTACATTTGTTGTCTCTCTCTAACTTCTGTTGAGTTGTATTTCTGTCATCAACTCCTCCTCTTTCTGAATCCATGTATTCTGTTAACTTCTTCCCCTCCTCCTCCTCCTCCTCCTCCTCCAATTTCCTCCATCTTTCTCTTATTTTATTTCTCCACTCACTCCTGCTTTCTCCTCTCCTCCCTTTCCTCCTAGCTATCCATTCCCTTCTCTCACTGTGCAGCTGGCCCCTCCCGGAACTGCAAACCCCAGGATTCCATGGGATGTTGAAAGTGGAATAATAGTGCTATAACAGTCTAGTGTTGAAATGGCCTTTGTTATCTGTCATCCTTGTCACTTCACTCTGTCACAGACAGACCCACCATGCCACCCCCATAGAATGAAAGACTCTGGCTGGGAGACCAGGAAAGGCAATGTAGTGAATGGAAAGACAACACAGCAAATGAAAATGCTGTCTCCCCATATCATTCCTGGAGTATGCTCTTAAATGACATGGAACATTATTAGGGAAAAATGGTACTGTATGCTCGGCTTTAAGTTTAAAGAATAACCATTTACATAATTAATATCAACATGCTGGATTCAGGCTTTGCATCTGAGGATGTTGGAAACTGTTTGGAAAGTGAGACATTTGTTTCCTCCTCCATATATATGGCTGGGATTATCTAATTTAGACCATTGGTTATTAGGTTCTCCCTGGATGTAGTTACAGAGCACATATTCATATGGACAGTGCCTCCCCCAAAAGTATGTTCCATGGGCTTGCAACTCTGCTATCTCTGCTACTTACTCCTAAGCAGGTTATCTGCAGAGTGCCAAAATTCAGTACTAGATAATTAGACAAGATAGGAGCCTGTCTTGTTGCACTAGTCATAAAGGCTCAATAGATTAATGGAGGGTGGAAGACAGTTCACTAGCCTGAAAATGATTAAGCTGAGTGGAACAGAATTGCAACCACTATGGAGAAAGTGAAGTTGCTTGCATTTTCCTGGATGCTAGTGGGATTATCTTTACTTTTTTTTTGAAATGTGAATGACATTAATACAGATGGTATTTGCATGTGTCTCTTCCTTCCTTAAAGGGGAAAAAAGTAGTCCAGACAGGAAATAGGGAAAATATTGAGCAATTTTTTAAATTTGGATTTACTTGACTAATATGAGGTTCCAGTTCCAGTTCCAGTTCACCTCATGTTGTTAAAAAAAGGGGGGGGGCTTCTCCTGGGCCTCAGATGGCTGGATGAGGGGAATATGGCAAGAGTATCCCCCATGCCCCCTGGAGGACACCTGGAAGCATCTTGGCAAAACCAATGATTTTCCCCCCACAGGGGATATGGCTTTCCAACATCTTAACTTCTGTCAGTTGCTGACCCTTGTCACTGCTTTCCTAAGACCATTGGCATGAAGGACTGATGTTGTGTGACCTGAGAGCTTTTGATGTGTTCACATTGGCTCTTCCTTTCCAGTAAGTTTCCCCAGTCATTACTATAGATGGATGCCCTGCATGTACTCCTCAAAAAGAAGAGTGAGGTGTGTGCAGACCTCCAGTTGTTCCTCCCTCATTGTAGTGGCTATGGCTAAAGTGAAATCAGTCCAGCAATGTCTGAGAGACCACATGTTCTCCACCCATGTCTGAACAGCACAGAGCTGCTGCATCTATGGAAGGAATGTGGATAGTCTCTTATGTATTTATGGAAGAAAATACATTGACAGAGGGTTCTGAGTTAGGCCGTGGGGTTGGCATCTGAATAACAAATCTTGACTGTACAGTAAATAAGCTAGGGCAAAACAAATGCACAACCAAGTGGGAAACAAACTCATTTGTATATGTGCAACATTAGACAAATCAAGTTGGTTGAATAAAATGGGGTAGGCAATGTTGCAGGAAAATACAACTGAGAATAAATGGGTGCTAACTGAATCCACCCAGTCACAACACCTGCCATGCCATAATAATCTACCTATGGTATGGATGTAGACTTGAAGGAATCATTAGAGCAGACACCAACCCCAAATCTTACTCCTGAGCCAGTCAAGCCTGACACCTCTAGATCCTGAATTTAATGGCTTCATGCCAGTGACATTTTCTGTCCCTCTACCAACCTTGGCCCCAGCCCTGAGACAGGCCTCTCTTCTCCCAGGAGTCAATATGCAAATACCAGCAGCATGCCTGGCAGAGTCTCCTAGAGATATGCCAAAGTTACAATCTTCTGTCCAGGTCATTGTCCCTTTAAGGCCCTTTCCACACGTGGGGTGGGTAAATGGGGGGCGCGCGCAGGGACAGAGCTTACTGCTAAGCGGGTTGCTCTTTCCCCGCGGGGAGCGCGTGTTCGCTGCTCCAAACGGCGGCGAATTTCAGCGGTGTTCAGCGGTGCCCAAAATGGCGGCCGCCGGCTTCCAGCGGCGCTCCGCCAATCAGGGCAGTGCGTCAGCTGGAAGCCCGCCCCCGGGCAGCTCTGCAGAGACGCGCTAACGTGTCCCTGCAGTTCTAACGGGGCGTGGCGATGGGGCAACGCGCAAGTCACATAAAAACCACTTGAGAAGTGGTTTTTATAAGACTCGCAGCGCCACCCCCGTGGCCACGCGAGGGCGGTTTGAGGTTTAGAATCTCCCATTTGCGAACTGCCCTCGCGCGCCTCGCGGTGTAGAAGACCTCCTGGGAAGGTCGCCCTAGCGTGGGCAATATGCCCGTGTGGAAAGGGCCTAAGTCTTCTTATGTGGTGGGAAGGGGTAGAGCATGGAAGGAGCAGACTTTGGCCAGCAGTACAAAAGGCTTTAGTTTTACTCTAAAGATTGTGAGAGTGAAGTGCTTTCGGGTCAGCTGAGCCATGTTTTTAGGCAGATGATTTTGTTTTAGTGCTGATGTGCTCTGCTATGTAGGTGGGGATGGTGGCTGGGTGAGCTGGGAACACAGAAATGTTATTGTAACAACTTGTGATAAGAGAGTAAACAGGCATGGCTACAAGATTGGACTGTTGGCAAGCTGAGTGGGAAAATGGTAGGGAACAGAAAGCCTGAGAAATGTGTTGTTTGAGTAAACCATCAAATGCGAGGTTAGCATGTGCTAATTTTGAAATGTAGCCCTGAAAATCCAATATTCCTTTAGTTTTGGCAACACCAAGGTGTGCCGTTGTTTCTTTGATATTCCTGAACAAAGCTTTTGAAATTTCTAAGCTCAGTTCCTTGAATTTAGAACTTTCTTGTAATAATAATAATGATAAGAATAATAAGAAGAAGAATGTTTATTTATAATGCCCTTTACACCGAAAGGTGGAACATCAACATACACAATCAGGGACAAAGACAATAAAACAGAACATCACAACAATACATGAAACAAAATCTCCAACAGCCCACCAGTCACTACCCATCTCAGCACCTTAAACACAACACAGTGGCTTAACATGGTGAGTACAAGAGGAAGGTCTTCAATGAAAACAGGTGAGATCCTTCTCCAGTTGGAGATCCAAAGGAAGACCATTCCACAAATGTGGAGCCAGATCTTGAAAGACTGGCAACCTTGACAGAGCTGTACGTGTTGGTGAACAGACAATAATCCTTTACCTGCAGATCTCAAGTTCCTGGATGGAATGTACCAAACAAGCCAAGCTACAGGGTACTGAGGGAGGTTAAAGCACAAACCTTTAAATAGAAGGACCAAAAGTTTGAAACAGGCCCTGACTTGAACTGGTAATCAATGAAGGGATCTATGGGGAGAAGAAACAGGTTAATATTTCAGCAGATTTAAAACAACCAGGATAGCATTGTACATCACAGGTGCTTATTCGGCGCTTCCCTTTGCACTGCACCTTCGTGCTGCCCGGCCAGCTATATTATGAGCTCTGTGGATGAGCCCTATTCTGGGGATAATGCCATAACTGTTATCCTAAAAACTGAAGCCATGTAATAACAGAACTATATATATGTGCGCATATATATATATATATATTTGTCATCCTGTCTGACTTCTGACCTGGCACATAAGTTGGCTTACAAGAAGGTAAAAGATACAGGTTAAACTCTAATGATAAAAATGTTTAAACACCATTTAATAAGCTAACATATTAAAATGCTAATAATTTCAAACAGTATAAAATCATTTAAAAGGATACCAATAAGGATAAAAGTACAGCACACACACCACACCTTCTGTACAAGTTGATCACCAAATGGCTGTTTAAATAAAAAGGACTTTACCTGCTAGTGGAAGGAGATATTAACATGAGAACTCAGGAACCGAAAAGAATATATGTTTTCTACAGATAACATGTGCGTGGAATGTGTTAGAATCATATTAAATAAAGTTGAATGCTTGATGGTTAGGATGTTGCTACAAACCTTGTGCTTCACTACACTCAATGAGGCAATAGTTATTCTTCCCCCATTCTGTGAATGTTCAATTTAAAAATAAAAGAAAAAAGAGAGAGAGCAAGAGAGAGAGAGAGCAAAAATGTGCCTTTTATGCAGTTGGGGGTATCTCAACAAGGATTTTTGTTTTCTTTAAAAGAATGTTTTGCATTCCTTATTTTGCATCAAAATTATAGTCTGACTTTCTAGGAATTCAGAGCAAAATGAAACTTTCCTGGATAAATTGATATAGCTACCAAGACAGCAGTGAAATAGACCATCTACAAAATAAACCCTTCACTTTTTAAGGAAGAAGCAAGGAGAGCTAAAGTGGCAAACGTCCTCCCAGTCTCCCCCCTCCAAACACACCAGGAATGTTCCAGTGTATTACAGGGAAGCATTCTCCCATTTCCCTCATGCCCTCACTTTCTAAATGTTGGCACAACTGTTTGGTTTCCCAACTCTGTGAAAATCTCGAAAATAATGAAAATGCAACTACCGTACTTTGTAAGCTCTTGGTAGATATTTTCTCTTACTTTGTCATTTTCAAGGAGGGAAAACAATGGTGGCATCTGTGCCCTGGTGCTAAGTGCTCATTTGCATGCACAGGCAGAGAGATATCCGTTTATTATCAATTTTATGCATTACTTCATTTCATGGTGTTAAAACAATTACATTCAAAGGGTTCAGCAGTCCACAGCCAAGCTATTCAGTGCTCCAGCAGCATCATATAATAACGTTATTCAGGGAGAGACACATACATCATAGTTTACTGATTTAGAAGTAAAAGAGAGAGGGAGAGAGAAGGAAGGGGTGGGGGAGAGTGCAAAACAGCAATTCCTATAGAGCTGGAAGTGGAATTAACAAAACACACACACACACACACACACACACCAGAGTTATTACAATAAGCAGAGAAACCCAAGGGCAGATGGAGAGGTGATTTATTAACTTCTGAATCACTTTTTTAAAAAGTTAGGCATCTTTTCTTTTAGGTAAAGTTGTTCTCCGTACAACTTCAGCAATGTGTTTTATATGATCCATTTCATAAACAAGGTACAGTAGTAAAGAAACAGAGGAACTCGGTACTGCCATGGTCTACTTTTTTACATTGACAGTGTCAGGGATCCTTGTACTGGGAACATATTGTGGATTTGCAACATGTGAAATGTGCATTTTCAGTACAAATCCTATGTGTTGATAAAAAGAGGAGGGAGTGGAGGAGGAGGGTTAGTGCATGTTGTAGCCCAAAATCTAATCTAATCTAAAACCTAATAATTTGTCTAGAAGATAATGGATAGTTCTGATACAAAGGGTGAACAAATGCATTTTATTTGCCTTCTGGAAAGATCTCCTTTTTTTGCCGTTTACTGTATGTGGGCACTTTCCTCCAATCAAGTTAAGCAGTTATTTGGCAAAAACATAACAAAACAAAAGAGCAAAAAAAAACAACAACTGCATTTTTTAAAAAAAATACTGAAAATAAAGATGGAATGAGAAGTAGCAAAGGAAAAAAAGAAAAGAAAAAAAAATCTGAGAAAGTTCAAGGAGTGGAAAATCCAGGAAAATGAATAAATCTTTCCCACCCAATGACCAATAAACAAAACCAACCAAACAGAAGCAGCTGCTATAATGACACTAAAGTTTATCAGTCTTCCAGATTTTGGGTGGGGGGGAGCAAAGGTGGCAGGAGTTCTGTTAGAAGGCTGTGATATTATTGTGGCAGTTATCTCTTTTCTTTTTTAAAAATACCTGAATGATGTTTCTGTTGTTCCAGACTATTTTCTTGCCATTCCCAGAACCAGCTGCAAAATTTTATTTCCACATCTAAGTGGATTTCTTTCTAATTATGAAACATATCAGAACAAAAAATGCCCTCACTGCTTATAGTGCATCAGTGAAATGACACATTTGCACTATAACACTTATATTGCAGAAAGGATGAAATTCATCCTCCAGAACATAGGACCAGCTCAGCAAATTATTCCCTTGTCTATGTGGGAAGCATTTGAAAGATGTAAATGCAAGAAATCACTGCAAGCAGTCCTCCAAAAGAATGGAGCAAGGGGTTGCAAATGTGACAAAAACTAGCAAAACTTGGCAAAATCCAGGGACGTTCACATTGTGAAAAAGCCACCACAAGAAAATTGTGAAAAGAAAGCCAAAGGAGTGAAGAAAGAAAACCACGTGTTGCAAAGTACCAGAAAGACTGATAAAAATACTGTTGTGAGCCCAAGGTTTGGCAAAGTTACTTTTTGGACTACTGATCCCAGAATCTCCCCATGCTGGCTGGGAAATTCTGGAAGTCAAAAAATTAATGTTCCAAAATTTAGAGTGAATCTTAGACCTCGGATTTCTGGTTCTGCTTAAGCAAGTCACCTCAGCAAGAATTGGGAGCACCAGTGAGACACCTGCATCCTTTGCAGAATGTGAACAAGAACAGGAACAGGAGAAGCATCAAAGGAGACAGTACCTCTTACAGAGACTTAAATCAAAAACACTGAGCAATTAACCAGTTGGTGTTTCAAGGCCAGGCAGCTATAACTCCCCCAGTAGCTTCTGGGGGCTCTTGTGGCTCACAACTGGGCATTCTACCAGGCCTTCTGGACTCTTGTGGTCTCCACTGGATTATGTTTTATAACTCTTTGTCTTTCTGTTTTGGCTTGGGTTATTAGTCTTGCTGGCTGTTTGTGACAGATTCTGGAATGCTGAGAATTTGCTACTGTACCGCCTTTCAACTCTAGCAAACTCTCTTGATTACTTTTGTATGAGCTGAATTGGCTTGACTCACCTGTAACAGCTTATCCTAAAGACTTGCTGTCTTTAGGACTCTAGGGCCCTTTCAGCAGGAGGCTCTCATCCCAGCATGGGGAAGGGAGACGAGTAGGACTGCGACAATGCTTCCGCAAGGCGTTGTTGTGGTCCCATCCTTCTCCTGTCTCCAACCAGCATGAAAGTAGGGAAAATCATTGGTAGGTTTTCCCCATCAGTGACCCCGATCACTCAGTGCTCCTATACTTACCTTCTCTGCGGAAGGCTCAGAAGCACAATGGAGGTATTTCCTGCCCCAAAGCAGCATGGGAAAGTGCCTGGCTGCACTGCGGAAGGAAGAGGTGTGTCCATCTTGCTCCCTTCTGCAGGGAGCTGGTCAGGTGTGGAGGGGAGCATACCTATCATGCTACTTTCCTGGCAGTGGCACTGCTGGGATTGCGACCGGAGGATTACACAAGAAGGTAAGGTGTGGAAAGGACCCATGTACAAGCTAAAATTATTCAGATCTTGAAAACTTAGGGTTGTGGCTTCCTTTATGGAATCATTGATAATGTGATCTTCTTTTCTTACTGCCTTCTTCTTTACCAAGCATTACTCATTTTTCCACTAAGGCATGCCATTTCATGACATGTCCAAAAGGCAGTAGCCTCAGTTTAGTCATTTTGGCTTCTAGTGAGAATTGATTTGCTGTACCTGTATACTTGTCTTCTTGGCAGTCCAGAGTATCCACAGAACTCTCCTCCAGTATTACCTTTCAAATGAATTAATCCTCTTCCTGTCAGCTTTCTTCACTATCCAGGAGTCACAACAATGCTTAGAGATCAGAAACACTATGGCATGGATGATTCTGGCTTTCATATTTAATGACATGTCTTTATACTTAATAAAATAATCCATTATATAGTGGGGTCTAAAAGGACACCATGCACAAAGTAGAGTTTGCATGTGCAGATTCAGGTGTCTTTCATCCAAACATGCAGAGCTAGAAAATGGGAGGTGGAATAAAAAATCAAATCAAATCTGATTAAAATAAAATAAAGCATACACCCATATGATGGGCTACATCCTGACTTGAACAAATTCCAGTACCTTCCCAACAGGAGAAATTTTGGTTCCATTGAATGAGGAGGATTAGGGTTAGGGCTAGGGTTAGGGATCTTGTAGCACTTTTGAGATTAACTGAGACAAAGATACCGGAAGCATAAGCTTATGCTACCAACTTCTTTTTCTCATTTAGTCTCAGAGGTGCTACAAGATCCCTCTGTATACTGATTCAGACTAACACAGATTATGTCTTTGATTAAAAGTCCCATCTTTTTGCATCAGGGTTAATCACACTTAGAAGAAACTCACTGCACTTAGTGGGTTATAAATTAGTTAGGATTCAGTTTACTTGAGAGGGGTAGTTACAGGAACGACAACAAGAGGGCCCTTCCCCCAAATGAGAATTGTGCCCTGCCAAGTGTAATTTTCTTTCAGTCTCCAAATTTTTTAGGATTAGAAAATCATTAACATCCAAGATTCTTGTATTTGCTGTGTTCCCATTTCCTTGATATGTGTCCTTTTCCTTTGCATCCTTAAAGTCTGTCACTAAATGTTTTAAGTTATTGCAATTCTAGAAATTTGGGGGCTGAAGGATAATTTCATTAGAGGACAGAATTCTTAACTGGAGGAGGGGACAATGCCCTTATTTTGTAATGCCCCTACCTTAGTCCCACTCACTTAAGCTGGTCTCCTCTGAGTGTGGATCCAACACGATAGGTTTAACAAAACATCAGATTGAAGCAAATTTACCTTGTGTTTATATTATTGTGAATTTGGACCCGTGTCATCAGTGAAAGCAAAATGGGACACAACAAGAAAAAAAAATGATGTTCATGTCTGAAGGCAATCTATAGGCAACTGTTTATAAATAGGCTGTCAATGTGGATGTATGGAGAGAGTGTCCACATTGAGTTGAAAAAAGATAATCCCAGTTTGAACATTTGAAGTATTTCATGCAGGGTGAAAGGGAAAAGGAAAGAAATGGCCATTAAAAATCCAGACATGCAGTTAGTGTGGGATACAAAAAAACTACAACGGCAGGGCATTATCTGCTCAAGGTTTTCCTTAAATTCACCTCTGTAGTGATACCTAAAAAACCTTTGAATATAGCTGGGCAGCTGGTGTGTTGTGACAGATGTTTTCTATGGTAATCATGCCGTTACCTTGTGCTTTCCCCATCTGTTTTTTTTTTTATTTCTACTTGTTGTGATATATTTAGACTATAAACTCTTTGGATACTATCATATGGTATAGATATCAAATAATGAACACATGGTCAGATGCTGAGTTGAGTACTTGGGATGTCATATACACAGAGATGACTGCTTTGACACTGGTTTCATAATATGGGGATGGGTACTTTTCTTACTTTATTTCATCCTTCCATCCCAATGACATGATATGAAAGTATGATGCAATGTAATTCTTTTTGTTCAGCTACTGTATGGTACAGTAGTTCAGAACTTGGATAAATAATTAATTCCAGTTATAGCTCTGATACCACCCTCCATTACTTAGCGACCATTACAGTTTCAGGTTGTTCTTTTAAAGTAATTTGTTTGGGGCATGCAGCACCCAAATAGTCCTATGGCAAAAAATTGTCCCCTGCATACCCTTCAGTTTCCCATCCCTGTTTGGAATAGGTCTTCTGTAGGCAGTTGCTGAATCAAAGATAAAGATGTGCAATGTGGAAATTTCTTTGGACCTTTTCACCGTGCACATTTATAGTGCTATTATTCTACTTTCAACAGCCTGTGGAATTCTAGGTTTTATAGTTCACTGAGGCCAAAGAGCTCTCTGGCTGAGAATTCTAAATGCCTTTCCCTCAACTGCAGACTCCAAGATTCCATAAGATGTTGAAAGGGGGAATAATAGCACTATAACAGTGTAGTGTGGAAATGGCCTTTGAAACTGTGGACTTCTATTGCTACTCTGTCACAGTTATAGCTCTTGCAATTCTAAATTTGGCTCACTTTTAGACCATCAGCAGCTCCAAGGTGTTTTCTGTGTGTGCAGCCTATATTTTCTTTCATTCAGACTAGAAAATGGATCATAGCTATGTGAGTGGTAGAATTACATAGCATTATACATGATGTTTTAATAGCATTTATTTCTTAACTGATTTAAAATCTGCATCAAAACAAATTTTGTTCCCTTTCTATTTATTTATAATAAATAGTTTAAATAAATAAATTTATTTATAATAAATAATAATAGTAATAAAATAATTTTTTTAAAAAAATAATGAACAGTTTTTGAAAAGCAACATAAAAACGTAATAGCCAAGTATACTAAAGCAGAATGGTGTAGCGATGGTAGGCCTTAGCCACCAGAAACATTGGCACACACATCCAACTAGAACTCATAATGGTATTTTAAAAGTAATTTGTTACCTTTCTACTTTAAGCTAAGTGACTCTAAAGTTAAGTGACTTTAAGTTTAAAGTGACTCTTTGCTGTTGCATTTTTAAGAAGTAATGATAACATTACTGTTTAGTTACTTAAAACACATCTCAACGTAAGGAAATGAAGTTCAGAACAAGGTACTACCTGAACCATCTGATATTCCACTTCCCCCATTTAATGAGGCCACATTCCTGTAACTATAGATGTAATTAAGATTTACTTCTTAAGCAAAGGGAATTAATTGCAAAATTACTTAGTTATCAGTTTGAACTTGGAAAAGTAGATGATTATAAATAACATTATTTGTGAGTAGTTCCAGATGAAGCCTATCCTCTTTAAAATATTTGAAGCGTAGCATTAAACTGATCTTCACTTGGGGAGTTTTGCTGTTTCCCAAAAGTCTGGTTTTATGACCTCTCAAAAGACAGAATAATCACAGATAAAAGGGGCAAGAACAGTTTTATTTCAATGTTGTGTAGAACTTTAATAAAACTGAAACAGAGAGGAGCAATTACAGAGTAAACATCTGATATTGAAACACCTGGAGAGAAAGCAAGATCCAAACATATTACTATGCTGATTCATTATCAGGGCCAGCCCTATTATTAGGCAGAATGAGGTAGTTATTTAAGCAGCAGATCCTGGTTGCCATGAAAGGAAGGAATGATCGATGGCAGATATGCCATGATCGATGGCAGATATTTGCACGTTCCATTAGCCCTTTGTACGTGTATTTGCAGGGCCCCAGAAATAGAGGACCTGCCGCACTATCTGTTTTCTTGTTCTTTGTATGATGAACCAAGAACAAAGTTCTTGGGGGCTATTTTGTCTTCTTTACATGCAAATACCACATCCGAAAAGATTTTTTACCTGCTGTCTGACACCGACTCTGCGGTAACCCGTAAGGTCTCTCTTTATGCCCTTGCAGCTATGAAAATCAGGGCCAGTCTCATCAAGGATATGGCAGTTGACTGTGCTGGGGATGATTTTTATTGATTTTACTAATCTTAGCACTAATGTCCACCCTAATATATTTTATGATTATATAGTTTTTATATCTTATATATTTTATAACTCTATATGTCCATATTTTACTGTACTAGTCACCTACTGTATTTTATATGCTTTTAATGTATGGTCTACTGTAATATTTTAATGCTTTATTTGTACTTTTATCACAGATTCTGGTCACATGTATGACATGTCCTATGGCTAAAGCATTATAATAATAAAGTAAAAGTTAAAGTAAAGTAAAATATTTAAGCAGCAGATCCTGGATGCCATGAAAGGAAGGAAAGGATTACTTATGTCATTTATTGCTGTTTTATTTTACTATCAAAGAGCGGCAGATGAGCCTGAGGGATTTTCTGCCCAGAGAATGAAACAACTTGCCCAGCCTTGGCAATATATACCTTGACTTAGAGGGAAGTGCCATGTCCTAGTCTGCCTCAGGCAGCTAAATATCTTGGGCTACCCCTATTGATTGCATGGAAGCGTTTCTCAGCTGCAGCTATGAGGCAGAGCTAGTGATCTTGCTTTGTTAGCTAGCTCATCTCCTTGTGCCAGACACAAAGGGCAAACTGTGAATTCTCAGCCTGCTTGCTGATAGAAGCAGTGTAATAAAATGAACCATGTTAATGAGCATGATGTTCTAAAACAATACGATTCCAGGACAAATCAGTATCCTTGGTAGCAGTTGGCTGGAAAATTAACAAGGAAAAGAATTTCTGAGGTCTTATTGGCGAACATATGGCAGGCTCCAGTTTTCTTACTAAATCAGATGATATTACTGGAACGGGGTCATTACGCGCACATTGTAATCTAGCATTAAGCCCAACAAAGTAATATTTAGCTTGGCTTTTAATTGTGCTACTGGGATTTATCTCTGCTTCTCAAAAGGGAGAAAAATAAGAAAAGAAAAAAGTAGAAGAGTTGGTGAGTTTGTATTTTGATGGATAATGCTTCTGGACCAAAGTTATTCAGATCAGTATTATATAATACTGTACAATACTATTGGTGTACATGCATTGACTTAATACATTTTTTGCTGAATATACAACTGCATAGCATCCACTTTTATATACATACATGAATATACATGTATTTACTGAAGAGTGCCAACATTTTGTACACCTGCCTCTCTTCATTATACCACTAGAGTCCTTTCCTCACTACACTGTTACAGTGCTATTATTCCACTTTCAACATCCCATGGAATCCTGAGGATTGCAGTTCAGAAAAGGGCATTTAGAATTCTTAGCCAGAGGGGTCTTTGGCCTCAGTTACCTACAAACCCCAGAATTCCACAGGATGTTGAAAGTGGAATAATAGCACTATAATAGTCTAGTGCAGAAATGGCCCTAGCAATCAATCAGTCAGTCAGTCAGTCAGTCAGTCAGTCAGTCAATCAATTAGTCAATCACAATTTATATCACACCCTTTCCCCAAAAGTGAATTTCAAGGTGGCTTACAGAATACAAAGAGATACACGTAAAACCATATAGAACTAAAAACCTACAAGAAGTCAAGATTAAAATAATATTATACTGTCTCCAAAATTAATGCATTAATGCATAAATGAAAAACAGTACAGCACTAAAACAGAAAGTTCATTATGAAAAACAATTAGTTTCCAAATTTCTACAAATTTCACCAGTGCTTGATGATGGAAAGACAGCAAGGAAGGACCTAGCCTAGCTCCCAAGAGGGGAACAGCCATGGAGAATACTTTCTTTCATTTTTTCATTAAATATGCCTGTGAAGGTGGTGGGATTGAAAGAAGTGTCCTTCTGAGGATATTAGAGGACCAGCAAGCTCATATGGGGAGAGATTGTCCTTCAGATAGCTTGCACATGAGCTGTATAGGGCTTTATGGGTCACAACCAGCACCTTGCATTGTGCTAGGAAATGGATCAGCAGATAGGGAAGCTGTTGCAACAAGGGAGTTGTATACTCCCTGTAACCAGCCCCCATTAACAATCTGGTAGCAAATCTTTGGACCAGCTGAAGTTTCTGCACATTCTTCAAATGCAGGCCCATGCAGTACAGTAATCCAAATGGGGTGTAACTAAGGCTATTTTCACACTACACTGTTATAGTTCTATTATTCCACTTTCAACATCGTGTGGAGTTCTGGGGTTTGTAGTTTAAAGAGGCCAAAGAGCTCTTTGGCTGAGAATTCTAAGGACTTTTCCACAACGCACCTTTTTTCAGAGCTGGGGTGTGGGGATTATGTGAGCAGCCTCTAGCGAGAGGGTCTTGTGTCTCAGTTCCTTCAGCTCCACAGCTGCTGCCTGTTCCTGTGATAGCCCCGCCTCTTCCTTCCACATTGCAGCCTTGGAGTTTCCCAGGCTGCGCTGGGGCAGGAAGCGCAAGTACCGCAGTTCTGGAGCTCCGCACGCACGGCAACTGTGCGTGGGGCCCCGGAGTGATGCGTGATCGCGCACCATTTTTGGCTCACAACCGAAAAAGAAGAAGTGCACGGTTGGCGCCTGCCAGCCCCTGGAGCGTTGCGCAATTGTGAGTGCATCGTGTGGAACGCTCCTCACATTTGCGCGACACTCAAGGGGCCCTTTCACATGGCAAATGCAGTGCGAAAAGGGCCTATATGTGCCTCCCTAAACTGCCAACCCCAGGATTCCATAGGATGTTGAAAGTGGAATAATAACACTACAACACTGTAGTGCAAAAATGGCCTAAGGTATGTGTCACTGTGGCAAAATCAATGTCCCATGGAATGGATGCAGTTGGTATATTAGTTTTAATTATGCAAATGCAATCCTAGGCACTACTGAATCCTGAGCATCCAGGCTCAAGTCTGAGTACAATAGTATATCCAAACTGTGAACCTGTCTTTTCAGATGAAGTGCAACTCCATCCTGCACAGGTTGTATCCATGTTGCCTAATTCCCTTGTGACTGACCAGGAGGTGAACTGATGTAATTTATTTAATTTAAAAAACATGCTTACACCACTTTGCATTAAAATCAGATTTGACAACAATCTAAGAACAACAAAAACAACTTTAAAAGCAACACACATTGCACAGACACATTAAAACAGACACAAAAAGCAGCAAATAAGAGATCAGAAAAATTACTTAAAATGAATAAAAAGGTTTGTGCAGAGAGCTTAAAAGATAACATGTGTTACTAAGTGTGCCCTTTGGGGAAGGAATTTCAAAATGGGGTAATACAAGTATAGACCTTTACAAAAGAAAAAATCTTCATTTACTTTTAAATACACCTACATATAAAATATACTTAAATGCCTATGACAACATTTTTGAAAATTTTATAGAAAAATAATAATAATCCCAAAATAGCTTGAGGGAAAATGCAAAAAACTCTTGTGCTTCTTGGCGCAAAAGGGAAAACTCCATGTTAGATAATGTTGGCATGTACTTCACCTCCAAAAATGCACAGCCTCTTTGTGGATCTCAGAAACATAATTAGGGCTGCAGTGTTGAAAGTAAGCCTCCTGAACTCAATGAAAAAAGTTACACAAGATTCAGCTTATAGGGTTGCCACCCCTTTCTAGATAAGTTTACGCACCTTTAAGAGAAATGTAACATGCAAAAATAAAATCAAATACAGTGTTAATTTCTTCTTGTCACATGACAGTACAATGTGCACAACCTCCAATATAGGGAAAGACAGGGAAAGGGCCATCTTTACCATGATAAGATGACTCCTATACATCCATGCATATACAGAGTTAAAGTTGCACCCTGTGTGGTAAGTGATGCTTTCCTAGTTTTGGATTTGGAGATAATACTTAGTAGGGCTTTGCAAGGGTCCACTGATTCAGCTCAAGGTCCAAATAAGTATTCATATTCTGCCCTGATTAGAACTGATTTGGTCTGATCTGACTTGATTTGGACCAAAATCTGTACCAAAATTTGAAAAATGGAATTTTCAGGATGCCCATTGAATGACATTAGGGAACCAAAACAACCATGACTTTTTTTTTTTTAATCTCATGAAATTTGAAAACATGGGACACCCTTAGAATGGACTGACCCTGACCAACTGCAGCCAAATAGCTCAGAGATCTTTGTACCCGCTGAAGTAAAATTTGCCTTTAAAAACAACCATAGCATTTTTGGATTTTTCCCCCCACAAAATAACATAAAATTTGGAAATATAGTAACACATTCAGAGGAGGTTAATCTGATAAATTCCAGACACAATATTTGTTTTGCAGGGAGGAGTTAAATTTTGCTTTAAAATGTTTCATGTTTTCTAATCTGTGCTACTTTTTGGCACTATAGTCATGTTTGTGAGATGTTTGCTTTTTTGTACACTTAACTTTGTATATGCAACTACATACATGAGTACAGACAGAGAGATACAAGAAAAAAACAAGCCAAACACACTAAACAGCATAGACTGAAATAAAACCCAAACTTCACCTAAAAACTATGGCTAAAGTATATATGTGAGGTGACACTACTAATGAAACTTTAATTTAAGTAGTGCTGAAACCAAAACATATAGACTTGTTCAAACAAGCAACAGAAGCAGTGTAGGAAGGATAGGGAAAGTATTAGTAAAGAAGTATTAAAGACTGGCACTGGAGAATGAAGGAAAAACGTAAGCACCAGTGAACACAAAATGACTGACAATCTCCAGCAATATCCAGTCAAGATAACTACATATTGAACACCAAAAAATGGGATGAAGAATCTTATGCTACAATTAAAACCGTTTTTCTAACAATTAAAAGGATCTAGGAACCAAGTGTACAACAAATGATTTTCTGAAGAAGATTATTTCCTTAGATCAACCTGCTTTTAGATGCACAAGAATAGGCTGGGCCATTTACCCTTCATTCCTTTGCAGCACCAAGTTGAGCAATGGCAGGTCATCTTCCTCTCTCCCTGACTGAAAATTTAAAAATGGGGTCATACATAGAATTAGAATCCACTTGGTAGATGTTTCTGTGGAAAGTTGTGCTTGTGTGGGGACAGATGATGAAGCAGAATCAAATTTTTATAAAAGACCCCACAAATAATTTTCTTGGCAGTGATCATTTGACTGTTATAGAAAACTGAAATGGCATCCTGCACTGATGTAGTGAGTTGGGCCTCTGCCATGAGGCAGATGGGCTTGGGAGTCCTTGTAGCATCATGGCCAAATGTTAACCAGTTATCCAGTGACACAGAAAGAGTTAATTGCTATTAGTAACTTTGTTAAATACATTTTTTTCTTTTTGCATTAGCATGGCGATTTGAGGCCAGGAAATGACAGGAAGGCATTTTCCTCTGTTATTAGTTTCCTGGAGAGTTCTCATAGTTACAGGGGCTCATACTTGTGCGCTTTATTTTTCTTTGTTTACTTTTTCACGACGTAACACTCAGGAGTCCATCTTTCATCAGCCTTACATGGAGGGTGAGGCTCTGCACCCTAGTCTGGATACAAGGACTCATTTCTGCCATTTGCTATGAGAAGATGCTGGACTCCATCTCCAAAAGGACTGGAATTCTTCTATATTGTATGCCATCTATGGCATGATATAACATCGATAATGTTATCTTGTAGCAATAACATGTGTCAGTGTTTGACACTAAATGAAGTCTTGATGAGGCCTGGAAGTATGACCAATTTCAGACCAGAACAGCTGATAAATAAGTAAGCACAGAAAGTAAAAACAGACATGCACAGAAAGGAACAATAATTATTTGTTGCTGAAATGGGTTCAACATTGCCATAAATGAGAACTTGCACCACAGTTCTAACTTAAAAAGGGGAGGAAGACAGAGTGGGGATTGGTGCAATCTCTGCATTACTGAATTTACAAGGCCAATACTTGTAAAATCTGCATATGGTAGTACAGATTCATTGACACATGTTCCTCACTTCATGACTGGAATTACCAAATAATTGTGTTAATAGGAAAACAGTAAAGAGTTTTTGTGACACCTTAAAGACAAACAGGTTTTATTTGACATGCATCCCAGTCCACTTCATCAGATGTGTGGAGTGTCGCTTCAGTTGGTAGAAATTTATATATATGCTAGGGCGGAGTGAAGACAGCTCCCAACTGTCCTGATTTGGCAGGGACAATCTACATTAGTCATCTGTCCAACTTTTTTAGCTACTTTTAAAATGTACCAGTTTCTTTCTCTTCTTCTTATTTTTCCCTTTTGTCCTGTCTTTACTTACTTCAGTTGCTGCAGGCTAAGTTCAAAGTGCAAAAGTAGTTTGAATCCAATTTATTCAGTAGGGAAGGAGTGGAAAGGAATGACAGAACCCTGTCCTTCCCAGTAGGCCCAGGCAAAAGCAAACTGCTGCAGCCTCTCCTAGCTTGTCTTTTCCTTCTCATTAATAACTTTTGCCAGTCTGATCACACCCTGATATAGCTTGGTTTCACATGTCCTGGTTTTCATCTGTGAAATGTTGGACGTTATGGTGGAATAAGACGCAATAGAAATGCTAAAGGTCCAACAAATGATATTATTGACACTAGTCATTTACCAGCCTGTGACAGATTTTTTTAAAAATTAATGATATATAGCACTGATAAACAGATTAACATGTGTATAGTGATGAAAAGTCTTTGTCTAATCCAAGTGGAATCAACCCCAGGGTAACCTATAGCGGGTGTAGGATAGTAATAGAATAGAAACAGAAGGGCCAGAACATGTGGAAATGCACCATCCCACACACAGTAGTGTGAACTTCCTTGTTTGTGAGAACACAGAAAAGCAATCATCATGACTATCGTTATCATCCAAACAAAGCATATTTCATTTACAGTAAATAGCTAATTGTCTTATTCTGATTCAAACCATTGGTCCATTTAACTTAACATTGTTTCCTGTAGCCCAGTGTCATTGATTCAGCCTGGATTTCTAAGGTTTGTGGCCAGATTCTTTCCTAGTCCTAATTGCCAAGATTCAAAACTAGAACCTTCTGCATGTGAAGCATGTGACCTACTGAGCTATTTTCCCACTGAATCATTTGGTGAAACCTCTAGTTTAGATAGCTTTAAAAGGTTATACAAACTCATGGAGAGAAAGGTAATCTGTGCTACTGTGCAGAACCTCCAGGGAAAGCAACAATAGGAGAGAATCACACTGAACAGACTTCTCAGAAGTTGACTATTAAGGGAAGTATGTTGTTGCACTAGATGGAATTTTATCCCAAATCCTTCAGAGTTCTCCTTATATTGCTGAAGTAAGTTATTGAGTGATGAGTGTAATGATCAGAAAAGTTACCTTTTCGGACTACAATGCTCAGAATCCTTCAGTGGCCATGCTGGTTGGGAGAATTATAGGAGTGGCCATGTTTGCTGGAGGTTTCTGAGAGATGTAGTCAAAAAAGATAAATTTCCAAGTAGCTTTTCCATGTTTCTGGTAACAATACAGTCAGTTGATGCACATGGATGTGTGTGCATCAACCTTAGATCAGTCACCCTACTGCACATATAAGCATAATCTCCCCAGGGGGTGGGGAAGCACAGGTAGGATGGGATTTGACACAAACCTGGGAGGTCACAGGCAACTTGCAAGGGTGTGATTACAGGGTGTGCAGTATTGGCGCTCTTCCTTCCATCTGAACTGCAGTGTGCATCAGATGCCATGGCCTCAGTGCTCTTTGTTCTTCATCAGCTACAGTACATGTCCACTGTCTGGTTTGTCAATCATCTGATTCAATGGCTGTTTGCCTGAGAAGCTGCTGACAGTGGGGTGGGAGTGGGGGGCAGCTAGAGCTTAATTACCGTACATCATTAAAAGGCTTCTCATTCATATTCAGTAAGGAATCATTGAAGCAGACAGATATGTCTTTGTTAGGTGAACCAGAAACCACAGTCTTTTAAAGAAAGTTCTGCCACTTGTGTGTTTATGCCTGTTTGGTCAAGGGATTGTTTTAATATTGTCAAAGAAAAATTCAACAGCATTATTTTTTTTCTTTAAAAAATAAGTGAGTGGATTTTCTGTATAGTGACCAGCGAAGCTTTTGGAAATAAATCCATGGACCTTCTCTTAAAATATAAAAAGCAAATCCTCATTTTTCCTTATTTTTATTCTTATTTCCTTCTTTTTGTAGAAGCTAGAGAGAAACCAATATCAGAAACTCTGTAGGAACAGAAGAGTTGCACATTCTTTTGTTATGCTTCCTCCCTAAAAGGAAATTTTCTGTGAAATTAAGTGGCCAATTAGTCCAGTTTCAAAAAGGCTGTTCGAAAGCAGTCACATTGCTCAGGAAACATAAGAACCCTCAGTATTAAAATCAAACAGGTTGTTGATCAGGTGATCAGAAGATGGATCATCTTGTATGTTTCTTTTCTTTTGAGGCTACTGTTTTAAGAAGCACCTTCTCTGTATAGTTATTGCTAGTGAGTTATTGATCTAGAATTTAGAACTGTTTGGAAGAGTCAGAAATGGGTTTGCATTACCGAGCCTTCTCAAGGTGAATGTTACTCCAAACTTTTGTCCAGTCTTAATAATGCCTATAAATTATCATATTGCTTTAAAACAAGGATATACAATCTCAAGCCATGGGGTTGAATCTTGTCCTTATGTAGCCCCAAATCCATGCCCTTTGTTTTTCTCCAGAAGGCAACAACACCTCCCTCATGAAGGCGCATGGTAATTTCCCAGATTTTGTACATCCAGTCTAAAAGGCTGAAAACTTAGTTCTAATATCTGCTGGTATATTAAATTCCATCCATTGGCAGGTTAGTAGCTTCAATATCAGTGGGCTTATGAATGAACTGCTGCTTTTAGCCTGAACTTTAAAGAAACTATAGAATGTGGTGAATATTTGGCGGGAGGGATAGGGTTCAAAACCTTGGATTGTTCCTTTAAAGTTCAGACTGAAACCCAGAGAAGACTCACTGCTTTACTGACTTGGGAGCCACCAGCCACTGCTGCCCAAATCTTTTTGTCTTTTCTGCCCCTGCACCCAAATGCTGCCCCTGAGAATTTCTTTGAAATATAATTTGGACCAAGGGCTGAATGAGGTATCCCACTCTTGCCTTAAAGAATTCAGTTGCCACTTGAAATGCTATTCTTTGATTGGTTCAGGTCCTGGACACTAATCACTAGGGAAATAAATTCTTAACTATTTCATCCTTGTATGTTAGGACACATAATTATGGTAATTTTCTCCCCATTATGTGAGAACACAAATATTTCGCAGCAGTGTTCTTCCCATATTTGAATATCCCAAAGCACTGTAGAGGAATTATTCTGTAGAAGAAACAGCTTTAATTCCCCCCCCCCCACAAGAACCTATTTCCTGCATAGGAAACCCATTTCCCCACATGTTTTGCATGTGTTCTTTCAACAGAATAATTCCTCTGCTGCACTTTGGGATATAGCAAAGCCAGGAGAAAATTGTATTTTTCCTGAAAAGATTTTTTGATCCCGAAACAAATAATTACGTATATTTTCCACCTCTATTAACAGAGACAGTAAGAATAACAGCAACAGAGAATGATGAGCCCATTAGCTATGAATCCCTTCAAAACCCCAGGGAACTGTATCAGTCAACAGATTACAAGAAGAATATCAAATCCTGCGAAGCTTGTGTGACCAAGGCCCTTTCCGCATCTTACTTTTTCGCAGAGGTGGGGGGTGGCGTTTGCGCGAGCAGCCTCTTGCGCAGGGCGCTCACTTCGCTGCTCCTTCGTCCCGCAGCTGGCTTGCTGGTCACCGCGTGAACGCCCCGCCCCTTCCTACCGCAGCTCAACCTGGGAATTGCAGGCTAGCGCTGAGGCAGGAAGCGCGACAAGCCCACTCGTCCGACACACCACAGGGCAGGTAAGTGCGCGAGGGGCCCGGGAGCCTTGTGTGACCATGCAGCATTTTCAGCTTGAAACCGAAAGTAAAAAAATGTGTGCACGGTTCGCGTTAGGCTCATGAGTGTCACGTAAATTGGAGTGTGTCGTACAGACTGCCGCTCCCATTTACGCGATGCTAAGGGGCCCTCTCGCAAAAGAAACTGCATGCGAAAAGGGCCCAAGTCTAGAGAATGCAAAACTGTCTTCTACTAAATATACTTCTACATGCAATTTAGCCTACTGCACTAGTGCATGTAATGTATATAACACCATTTTGCATTCTGAGTACAAGGAAAATCTATCAGGAAAATAATGCTTGCAATATATATGCCTTCAGGTTGTAACCTCATGAGTTTAATAGAGTTTTCTTAGGCAAGAAATACTCAGGTGGTTTTACCAGTTCTGTCCTCTAAAATATAACTTATAGCAGCTGGTATTCATCGGTGGTCTCCTATCAAATACTAACCAAGGATGACCCTACCTTGGAGACCGAGGTTCAAATTTCCACTCAGCATAACTGTCCCTTTCATTAGACAGAGTGAGATAGCTTCCCCCGGTAGCATATGCTTGTGATAGAGATGGAGCCATTCAAAACTTTCTGCTATGGGAATTGAGGATGATGTCTCATGGGCAATGAAAATATTAAATTCAACTGCTGGGACAGTCAATTTCTGTATCAATTTCTGTAGAATCGAGAGACCATTTTGTCTTTTGCAAAGGCAGCAAAATGCCTTATGCTGAGCTAGGTAACCGCAAGTGAGTCACACTCTCACTACACTATGGGCCCATGCTGCTGAACCCAATGCATTTTACAGAAGTCAATATGGGAATACAAAATAAGACCATAATTGGTTTTGTCCTCCTCTTTCTCCTCAGAGCTTGGAAAAGTTTGCTTTGCTTTGCTTTGCTTTGCTTTGCCCTGCCCTTCCCTGCCCTGCCTTCCCTTTGCTTTGCTTTCTTTTGCACAATAACTTTAAAAATCCACAAGCCAGAAGGGATAGTGAGATGTAGACTGAAACAGCAACTTGTCCAAGCAATGCATAGATCTATTATTGCATCAAAACATTTAAAACCTAACAACAAATATTTTAAAAAGTGTTCTTCAGGAAAGGAAGGAGGGAAGGAAGGAAGGAAGGAAGGAAGGAAGGAAGGAAGGAGAGAGAGAGAAAGGGAGAGGGAGGAGACATTCCTACAAAGAAACTGGATTTCACAGGAAATAAGTGGCTGAGGGAAAAGATTTGGTAGTTTTAACACTAAAGCACAATAGCTATAACACTTCTGGTGTTTCAGGAAGTCATCCCCAGCAATCTAGGTGGCACTTTCCTGAATGGCGTAGTGTCATAGGAAGGAATGCAGTTTATACATTAACACACTGTTGCAAGTCTACCCAAAGTGGGTTGATCCTAGAATGTGCCACTACCTCCTGGAGGCTTAATAAACTTTATATCACAATTTTTTTTCTGCTCTGTGGGATGATAGGGGCCAGGACCAGGGCCAGAGGCTTGCGTGGGATCAAAATGCCATCATTTTCACAACAGTAAATTTCACTGTTTTCCAAGCATGTTGCTACTCCTTTTTATTGCATATACATCAAACTGTCCCTGATATATCTTGTGTGTCAAGGCTGAAAAAAGGTTCACACATCAGATGCTGACTCTGGGGGAAAGTGTTTTAGGAGGGAAAACGTTGACATAAGGTACAAGTAGTCCTTCACAGGCACTTAAGCCATGGCATTTTATGATGTGCTATTAAAACAAGACGGGGGGGCGGGGGGAGAGACAATGCAGAAGTACAATGATTTCAAGCTAAGTTTGGCTGGCGTTATAAAAGTTCAAGTGGCCACATTGCTGACTTCTGATTGACAGCTAAACAAATATGACATCTGACTCCTAGTTTTCCTGTTACTCCAGTGGCATCTGAGAAAAATTGTCTTGATCCAGCCAACATAATCTGTGTGCATAAATATCTTTCATCATTCTGGTTTACTAATATTTCTTTATTATTGTTTCTTTATATTAGTCCCACTGGTAGCCTGTTTCTCCTCCAACAAGCTCAGAGTAGTGTAAACAGCTCTTTCCTTTTAATTTGATCCTCACTGTAACCCTGCAAGGTGAATCAGGTTGAGAAAGAGTGATAGGCCTCTTATCATTCAGTCAGTTTCATAATTCAGTGGGGGCTAGACAATGAATCTTCCAAGTTCCAATCCAGAAATCAAACCATGTCACCATACTAGATTTCTAATTGTGCCATAGTAAGTTGTGTGGAAGCAACAGACCACATAATGAAATGCATTTTGTAATGACTGCCTGAATGAGCATAAGAACTAGCTACTGGTATGCACACTTTTCTGTTGCTACTGTGGGTTAGCAATCATGAAACTGAATTGTCTATTGACCGATCAGGAGATTCAGACTGTACTCAGGTGCACTGAAGAAGGCGCGCAAAGGCTTACCGTTCCTCACAATGGATTGGATTGGAGTGGTATATGAGCCAACATTTCAGAGGTAAAAAATGGAACACATCTCTTAATGTTATTAATAAGGAAAAACTCACAAGCTAGGAGAGGCTGCAGCAATTTGTTTTTGCTTCAGTCTAATGGGAAGGGCAAGATTTAAGCCCCTCTCATCCCTTCCCCCTGCTCAGTTAATTGAATGCAAATTACTGTTACATATTGAACTCAGTCTGTAGCAGTTAAAGTAAGCTGAGGACAAAGGGGGAAAAGTGGGAAAAGAAGAGACAAACTGGGACATTTTAAAAGGAGTTTAAAAAGCTGGGTGACAAAGGATTAATGGGAGTTATCCCTCCCAAGATGGGACAGTTGGAGAGTATGGATTGATGGCTGAATAGGCAACATCCATAACAGCATGGAGTAACAGGGCTGTAATATGCCCTGTTGGAAGCCTTCTGCTTGCAGCCACTATTTCATCACAGTGTAGTAAAGAAATTAGCTCACTACTCATTTTTCCCTTCAAACTAATCTATTCTTTACCTCCTGACCTCAACAAAAATTCAAAGTACACCCAGCCTTGGAAATATATATATATATTTCTGGAAAATATATTTCAGCTTGGAAACAGCCAAAATCCCTTACCCAGCATGGTTTGGGTGAAGATAAATGTGCAGAAAAACATTTGAAAAATGTATCCAACTAAAGCATGTATATTTGAAAAAAAAATCAAATATGCTTTAATCAAAAAGAAAAGGCATAACATTGGTAAAAAATGCATATGAAAATGCATTAATTCTGAGAAAAAATATGCAACAAAAAAGCCACAAACTACCATGAGAAAAAAAAAGGCTCATAACACAATGTAGAACTGGGATGTAACAAGAATGTAAGATTCTAAACAAAGCAACAGAAATGAGCATCTGTATTTTCCAAATGCACTGCACTGAAACCTCTAGAAAACCCTACCAGTTAATTCATGAATTCCAGATCTCTGACTACACTATCCCTAATGTGAGAAACCCAGTCAGTATGAACATGAGACAGAACTCTTCAATGTTTCACACTATGCAGACTTATTGCTTGCTCTTAGCCTTTCTTTTAGGTCATTTCCGCACGGGGCGAGGGAATCGCACCATGCTGCTACTTACCGGGTCTTATGGCTCCCCAGTCCGGTCCAGGCTGCTCCAGAGCAATGTGTGCTCGTCGCTCTGCACTGCTCTGGCATCGAAAATGGTGGCTTCCAGTTGGTCAAGGGTCTTGACCAACCGCTGAAGCTCGCCAGCCTAAAGCCCATCCCCGGAAGATCGCAGGCTTGCATTGGTGCGAGCCTGCAAATCTGCACAAGGGAGCAGGCTTGCACTGGCGCGCTCCATGCTTTTGAAAAACCAAAAGAAACAGTTTTTCAAAAGCACGTGGGATGACCACTTGGGGTCATTCTAGAGTGGGCTGACGTGCGGATCTACGTTAAATAGTCCAGACCCAGTCCGCTCCCAGGTGCAGATGTCCTCCCTGGAGGACGGACTGCACCATTTCAAATACCCCGTGCAGAAATGGCCTCTATCCTAGTATTGTTATATTTGTGGAAATGACTCTTATGGGGCTAACTGCTATTTTAAGCAGTTACAAAAAGAAAGTGGCATCATATAACTGCTTTCTCTCTCTTCCTCATCATCCAGACTTGACTGGCACCAATACTGATTGGCATTCTGTGTTCAGTGGTTCTTGCTCCCCTTTCTCCAGTGCAGCTAGATTCCATCAGAAGGGGAAGCCCTGTATAACTAATGAAACATCCAATCTATTAAGGCTCCCTACAAGAATATTTCTTCTCTTGTAAAGTGGTAGACTTTGTAGTAATATAAATTGTTGGCAGTAAAATGTGAGCTATGAGCCAGCAGGGCGGTTAGCAGCCAGCATGGCGAAGTCACTTACATGTAATCAAACATTTCTCACATCATTCCCCAAAATAAAATAAGGAAAAATTTAAAAAAATGTTGAAATGTGCCTTATCCTCCTACCTTCTTAGTATCTTAAATAAGACTTTTCTTTTTTGTATTTTCTTCTTTTCTGAGGAAAATACATGCATATATTTTCTTGTTTCTTTTTAGAGATGGCGTCCTTTTGGAAGAAAATGTTAATGGATTGATCGCAAGTGAAATACTTAAGATGTTTTAGCTGGTAAATCTGAGTGAGGTGGTTATTTTCTTTCTAGCTGCTAAGAGAAGCAGGTTAGCAGGTAAATACATTGTATTGCAGAGGCAGCACATCCTCACTTTATGTAGACAATCTCTTCCATCTCTCTGCTATGTGTGTGGAATACCACAGCCCTTGTCTTTACTGGAAAATCAATTCTAATGTAACAGGCACAGATTTAAGACCCTGCTTGAGTACATGATGACCCAATGAGCTATAGAACTGCACACCCTTGAGCAACTTCCTAGGGAAAAATTCCAGCTTCAAATAGCTTCAAGAACCAAGAAATCCAAAAGCTTTACCATGGAAGAAATGAGATTTAATACACTGAAGACACAGATGCAGGTGTGAGCTTTGTGAGATGGTTGATGTGTCCATAAAAGCTTGTGACATAATGGAATTTGCTAGTCTTTAAGGTGTGTGTGTGTGTGTGTGTGTGTTGTAAGCCTTACAAAAAAGACATCAGTGTATTGGGTTAGTAATGTCCTCCCCCCACTTTTTGTTGCAATTGCATCTTTGAAGCCTTATATTCTTTCCATTCTATCTGTCCATCATATACATCTTAAAAATCAAGAACTTCTCAGATGAAGAAGAAAGACAAGAGGTAGCAAGCCCAGTCCCTTTCCGCATGATGATGGTGTCCTGACATGAGAGGAGTAGGACCATGTTGATGCTTCTGCATGATGTCATTGCAGACCTGTCTTCTTGCTTCACCACCTGGTGCAATTGCAGGCTATATCATTGACGGAGGAAGATGGAGCATGTCCCTTGTGCTCCCTTCCACAGGCATCCGGTTGTCTGTGGAGAGGAGCATTGGGGACATGCTTCCATCCCTGCAGAGGCACTGCCATGATTGTTATGGGATGATGCGGGAGAGCATTGCTGTGTGGAAAAGGCCCTAGTGTAGTTCTCTGGCTGTGATTCAGTGTTGTTGGTGTTGTGTACCTTCAAGTAATTTCTGACTTATGACAACCTTAAGGCAACATTATCATGGGGTTTTCTTGGCAGAATTGTTCAGAGGGGGGTTGTCCTTGCCTTCCTCTAAGGCTGAGAGTGTGTGACTTGCCCAAGGTCACCCAATGGGTTTCCATGACTGAGTGGGGATTCAAATCCTGGTCTCCAGAATTGTAATCTAGTGCTCAAACCACTATACCCCATTGGCTTTGTATAACTTTCAGTATATAAGGACTAAAATCCAGATTTTCAAGAGTGAATTAAATTCCTGGTTCTAGGTTAATGAATATGCCAGGTTAGGTTTCTTTCACAACTGTTAAAAACATTTTTTTAAAAAAGAATCTTAGGTCCTTTTTATCACAATTTGAAGAAATATGTGTAAATCAAATATGGAATGAATAAATTTTTCAGTGTTTCTCTTGTTCATGAATCGTACAGGCTATGCACAATTTCTCTCTGTATAAATTATTCCAATTGCTTCCCTTATTGTCATATTTACTTCCCAGTAACACTATGCTAACTCAAACCCTTAGTGTATACAACTTGCATTCAGAATATAAGATTGAATTTAAGTGAGGTTCAGCAATAATATAATCAAGAGGTAAGTGTGGGTTTGCATTTCTTTAAATGTGGTTTTGGGTTATGAATATGGGGCTATTTATGCAATATGTTATTCAATGACATTTCATGTATTCCAAGCAGACCAAAACACCAACAATCCCATAGCCTGTCTGATTGGTGGCTATGTTTGTTGAGGATCTGGAGTTGGGTAGTCTAACGAGTTTTCCAAACTTTGTAGCAGTTTAAAACCAAAGATTCCAAAGGGAAGTCATAGAACTGTAATTTCATGAATAAGGAGAATTCTCTACTCCTTCTTTGCAAAAGTACAGCTTTCAGAAGTGTTTGAGAATTCAGGGTTAACCACATTTATTGCTGGAGTGTGGGTTTTAAAATCTACCAGTAGTTCATATTTTTTAAAATGCAGTACATAGCTAAATATGGCCTCCAATTGTAATAAACATGGCTAAACGTAGCCTGAAAATGTAATGAAAACAATCAAACGAACAAATGAGTTAGGATGTACCAAATACAGAATTACAAAATTGACAGGCTATGATTAGTTTCTCTTAGCAGGGCAACAAAAATCTTACAGTGATCTTCTTGTATAGTTACCTTTTACTGATTTTGCTCATTAATGGAGAAAGTGGGAAAATGCATTTTCTCATCATCCTTTCTATCTTAAATTGCAAGTACACAGTTATAATTAAAATGCTCTAAAGGATTCACTGTAGTTTTCACCAACTGTGATCCACACACACATATATATATATATGACCTTCTCTCAATTACTCATGTTGTAGTTGCATCCAGACTTAGGGCCTTTCTGCACTACACTGTTATAGTGCTATTATTCCACTTTCAACATCCTGTGGAATTCTGGGGTCTGTGATTTACTGAGGCCAAAGAGCTCTGTGGCTGAGAATTCTAAATGCCCTCCCTAAACAGCAAACTCCAGGATACCACAGGATATTGAAAGTGGAATAATAGCACTATAACAGTGTGGGATGGAAAGGCCCTAAGCTGCCCTAATGCATGCTACAAGTGTTGCCTTTAAAAATGGTTTGGTTCAGAGTAGCAAGTACCCATATTTACCTGAGCTCCCTGTTTATCCCTAGGCAGTGAGGGAGCGTGACACTGGTGTCTTCTTCCCAGGAGCCTTCAAGCTCTTGTGGGCTTCCAGGAATGGCACAAATAGCCTGCCAATCAGGAGCAAGATTGACTAGCAGTCTTGGGGCAGGGATGAACAGGATGACCCAATGTTGGAAGTTTTCAGTCAGGTCTTCCTGCTCAGCATAAATCTAGTATTACCAAGTCTGCCGTTATCATTTGGCTTTGGAATGGTTTCCTCTCCCTGCTTTCTCCCTCCCTCCATGTTGCCGGCTTGGTGTTAAGGTCAAACTGAGAAAGTTTCCTGGTTTTTATTTTGACACAACTTGTATGGGTTGGGCATGGGCCTAGATAAACTAGAGGGTGCAATGGGCAGAGGACCCATTGCCCAATCAATGGAGGCTCCTTGTATGGGACCTTGGGGTTGGGCTGTTCTGGCATCTCCAGTTTGAGACCATGGTCTACTCTCAGTCCTTGGTGATGGAGGGAACCAAATAGTAACTTATGCATATGTGGGATTCTGATTCTGGCACTCCTGGGCTTCCCCCAACATGTGGGCTTGTGTGGTAGTTTGCCTGATCTCTGTATCCATGCCCCATGACCAGCCAACTTTCTCAACTGTAATCATTAAAAGTTGTGGCCCATTTGTGGATTAATGTCTTCTTTGGTGGACTTTTTCATAGCTGCTGAGGACTACAATATATCTGCTGGGATGTTCTTTGGAGCATGGCATTTAGACAGTATTACACTTGTATTATATCAACTACACTGGCTCCTGTTTTATTTCTGGATCCAGTTTAATGTATGAGTCTTATCCTATACAGACCTAAATGGTGTGGGGCTTAATTATTTAAAGGATTTCTGGAACCAGTTTGAACCTGCTTACACCTTAAGACTTGCTTTTAAGGCCCTGCTGGGAGACATGTGAGTGAGATCTATTTGATTGGTAAGCATAAGATACAGGTGTTCATGGCACCTTAGTTATAGACATTTATAATTAGGGAATGATCTCCAATGGAATCTATAGCTGGCTCCTTTTCCTCTACTTTTAGACTTGGTATGACAACCTTCCTGTTTCATTCTGTCTTAAGTTAAAGATGTTAAGCTAGACTGTTTATAGATTACTACTTTAAATTGTTTGAGTAGATTTGCTCATCTGAATTTGGGGAATTTCTTTACATTGGTGACTTAGAGCGGGGTGTGTGTGAGAGGAGCTTATGGATGAAAGGACTTCTATAGATGGCTATAATTCTATATAATTCTATAATTAATTAATTTATGTGTGTCTTAAGCCTTCAGTGAGGTCTTGGCTAGAGAGAGTGGTTGAGTTGTGTTTAAACAGCTGTGAAAAAGACACAGAGAACTTCTGTCAAAAGTTTAAGCTGTTAATGTATCAACACTGTACTATAACTGAACTCTAACAAGATACTTCATTTCCACCTTTACTATAATAAATGTTACAGTTTGTTTTATAACTACTGAGTCAGCTTGAGTTATCTAAAGTCACTGTAACAAATAGAACATGCTACTTTAAATAAACAGTTTGGTTCTGAGTAACAATTATAACTCTAGCCTTGTTACACAAAGGTTGTGATGAAAGGGTAGACCGGTAGAGTCAGGGGAAAGTGATATTGACAGGGCGCCTTATTAGAAAAAAAAAGTATGAACTGCCTTGAGAGGAGTTTTTATCCTGAAAGGTAGCATAAAAACACAGGTAATAAATTTTCAATAAATAAATCTTAAATAAATCTTTGACAGATCATTAGGTTATCGTTTCTGAATACTTATTTCTCAGGTCTATGCCAACATTCTAAATCAGTGATGGCCTACCCTCCGATATTTCACAGATGAAAAATGGAACACGTGGCCTAGTAACTTTGTGGTGTGGTCAAGATGGCAAATATTATTAATTAGGAAGAGCAAACAAGCTAATAGAAGCTGCAGCAGTTTGTTTTTGCCTGAACTTACTGGGAAGGCCATGATTCTTTCTCTCTCCATGCCCTCTTGAGTTACCTGAATTCAAACTACTTTTGTACTTTCAACTCATTTTGCAGTAGTTGAAATAAGCTGAGGACAAAGGGGGGAAATGGGAAGAGGAGAAAGAAGCAGGGCCATTTTAAATGCATCTGAAAAAGTGGGATTACAGAGGATTAATTGGGACTGCCCCTGACAAATTAGAACAGTTGGAGGATATGAGGTGGGTAACAGATAACTAATAGACTGCATGCAGTCTTCACAGTGCATCCAATTGTGCCTAAATTATTGTAATTCTGGGACCAAGTGAAAACATGGTTTTAAATTGTTTTAAAGTATGTTAACTGATTTTAATCTTTTTTTCCTTTAACTTTGTAAATTGTGTAATATGTTTTTAATCTTTTAAAATCATGTTTACTGCTTACATTGTCTTAAACTGATCACATTTTTTCTGTATGCTATACAACCTTAGAGATCTTTGGACAGAGGATGTTGTTGTTGTTGCTGTGTGCCTTTGAGTTATTTCCAGCTTATGGTGACCCGAAAGTCAACCTATAATGGAGGGAAGGATAAAAAAAATTACATAAATAAGGAAACCAAATTTTTGTGGCAATTTGCTTTGGACCAAGCAGAGAAAACCATTTGTAGCAAGCAGAGAATGCTTTAAATATTTTTCCCATGTTTGCTCCTGAAACTTTGGAGCAATGATGCATGAAGTATTGGCAGTACAGCTGAGGAGTGTGCGCGCGTGCGCACATGTACACATGTGCATGTTTGTATGAGAGAGACTGAGAATGAGTGAGTGAATGAGCAAGAGAGAGAGAATAAGGAGAGAATGGCCCTTGGGCCCCAAATTATCCATCCCTATTCTAAATGAAGGTATGGAGGCGCCATTGATCAGTCTGCCTAGTCTTCCTGGTTTCCCCAATGTCCACATGTGGAATGGAATGTAAGGGCATTCACATTTAGTGTCACTTCACACTATACAGTTATAGCACTGTGATTCCATTTTAACTGCCATGCTTCCTACTATAGAATCCTGGGATCTTCAGTTTAGGGAAGGTATTTCAAATTCTCTTCCAGAGAGCTCTAGGGCCTCACCAAACTGCAAATTCTGGGATTCCTCAGAATGAAGCCATGACAGTTAAAATAGAATCATAGTGCTGTAATTGTGTAATGTGAAAAGCTTTTAGACTTTAGTGTACTTACAGTGGAATGGTACAGTCTGAAAGTTCCCAATTTACCTTGTGAAATCTTATGTATATAACTCTCCATGCCAGTATATTGACATTTAGCCTCTTTGTTGTGCTGAGGAGCAAAGAACGAGCTGTGCAGTTGCAATGCTTCTTCACACTTTGATACGCTGGCCTAGTGAAAGGCTATAATAACCTCCAAAACACATTCTACTTTCAGTAATGACCAGTCTCCCTGGTTCAGGATTGGGGGAGTGAAAACATCATGTGCCATGTAGCAAATGATCATAAATTAATTTCTGACCTCTATGGACAATCAGCGGATACCCCGTAGCATTACATTTCATGACCATATTATTAGCTTTGATTACATAGCTACAAATGTTCTTAGTGGTTACAATTACCCAGGCCTATTCTAATGCCAGCCATGGTAATTGCTTCAATGGCTATATTCTACATAAAGAAATGTTTCCTTCCATTGGTTTTAAATTTAATACCCCTTTAACATAACTGAATGTCATTTTAGTCTCACACTGTGTGACATGGTGAGAAACAGAAATGGTCCAATTCCACCATATAAAATAACAATTATCTCAAACAATAAGATAACCAAAGATTTTTAGGTTTTAAAATGTTTTGAGCTTGATTAGCTAATATTAAAATCTCTTCTCTCTCCCTCTTCCTATCATTGCAATTAAACATTATATGGAATAATGTTATTTTGTCTCTGTTGTAACAGTGAATACTATCATAAATACCATTTGACTAAAGAAAATGGATTTGCAAATTAATTGCTATATATCAAGGCATACATGGTTGTTAAACTTCCATAAATGTGTTTTTGAATAATCAGTTGCTGTTCTTTTAACATAATACTGTCAAGACTACATCATTATTGTGGAATTAAATAATGCCATATCCATTTATGGTGTTTATTTGTTGTCTCTCCACCATTATCTCCTACCAAGAGCAACCCAGGTCTAGGACATAGGTTGAAATTTTGTAGCGCTCAATTTGTTTTTGCACTGCAACTCCCAGCAGCTGCAGATAGCAAAGCCAATGGAAAGGTGTGCTAAGAATTGTAGTCTAACAATACCCAGAGTATCACTTGATTTCCCTCCTGGTCTAGAACCTGGTTTCTAATTTATGGTACCTGTATATGGCCTGTGACCTATTTTACAGAGTCATCTGTTTGAATGACTGCCAAAGGCCAGGTCTGAACATTCTGATTGCTTCCCCTGTTTGAAGGACTGTCCATTCCACCTCCAGTTTAATGGAATGGAAAGAAAAGATAGCAAGCATCTGCTTGCAAATCAGCCATTAGTATCATTGCACTGTCTTCTCTCCCAATCTCTGTGTGCATCTTGACATATATTATATGCACATACATGCCCTCTTTTTTTGGTGACATCTAAATAGCTACTCTAATAGGATCCTGCTTTACAATGGCCATGTCAGTGGTGATAATAAACTAGCGGATTATCCATGAAGAAACTGGAGACATATCCTGAGATAACTCAAAACATGCTCGTTTTATTAGTTAACAAAGAGCCCTTATCAAACTAGTGAAGCAACCATCTTTTGAGCATCTCAGGATATGTCTCCAGTCTTCACGGATGATAACAGACTCTACTATATATGGCCACAATCCTGTCCCCAATAGATGAACATGGAAGGCATGTGCTGAGGCTTCTAATGCATGAAAGGTCAGTCGGTTATATTCAGCACAGTCAGCTGTGCTCAGTGCCGTATGATACATGGGATCTGATTTAGTCCCCTGGGCCCAGTATGTGTACAATGTTCTCTTATGTGGTGACATGGCACAATAAGTCAAAGACCACTGACCATCTTTCAGTCTCATGCAGTCTGCCCTTAATTACATTCCTTGCATTCTACTCAAACTCATACCTACTAATATCCTCACGAGGTATGATAAGAATGTTCAAAAACATTTGAAAAATGGGCAAAAAAAAAAAAAGAAAGAAAAAGAAAAAAAGAAAAAAAAGAGTTTTCTAAGTGTCATGAATCCGCAATGAAGAGAATCTTGCACATATTAGAATCTTTGGAGTTGGGGACTTATTCTGTTCTAGATGTGCATGTGGGAATTTTGTGGAAAAAGCAAGTTTCTTGTGCAGAAGGCTTGGTGTTATTTGCAGAATATGAGATTTCTGTACAGAAACTCACGTTTTATGCATATAGAATTTCATATTCCGTGCAAAAAATTCATGTGTGATTTTTTCCCCCACAGAATAATGTCTGAACTCCAAATTGTCCTCAAAAGTGGTGCAGTTTTTGAAGATTTTCTCATGACAATGAAAAGGAATGGTAAAATTATTTCTTCTTTCCTATGGGAATAAAATTTACAAAGATTCACATCCCTAATACTCATCCCTACAATGTTAAAGAGCTAAGAATCATACAATGTTTATATATGCTAGCTAGATGGTATATAATAACTTTTACAAATATCCTGATCATAAGCATTCCACTGATACAGACAGAGCCAAATTAAGATATGTTAGGCCCTATGCTATGCTGACAGCCCCCACTGCATTACCTTCAAAATGTGTATTTTTCAAACAGGGATGGTTCTGTAGATGCTCCTTGGAATCTGACGCCCTAAATTGTTGCTTACTTGTTTTGCATGGAACTCTGGGACTAGTTTCAGTGCGGTCACCAAGAATGCCTCTCTTTAAGACTGACAGGACAATGCAATGTTTTTGGAACTATGCTACCCTGGATTATGTCATGTGCTATCAAAAATGGTATGGGGATTTTAAGACTCATCAGAAGTTGCTAACCATTTCCATCACATCTCACCATTGGCCAGGCTGGCTAGGGTCAGGGCAGTTGGAATTCAACACTATCTGAAAGGTCATGTTTCATTTATTTTCATTTTTACTGAGTTATTTAATTTATATCCTGCTTTTCTCCCATCATGGGATTCAAGGTGGTTTCTCAACTCTCTTTTGATATAATGAGTCTTCAATGTTTGGGGACTAAAATCTTCCATTCGTGTTCAGACATAAAGCTACAACGAGACAGTTGGCCAACTGTCAATTACAATAAAAGACATTCAATAATCTTTATTGGCTTCATAAAGTCACAACCTTTCCCCGATTTTCTGTGTGGGAAAAAAACCCCAAAGCTAGAGCTAACATTTCATAGTTGTTTCAGTAAATATTTTGGTGACCACCACGGTTACCAGAACACAGTGCCTCAAAGTAACAGGTGGTGAGTTGAGGAGAAGAGGGAGAAAGTTGGGGGCTAAGAGAAGCAATATGTTTTATGGGCTCTGCTACCACAGAAAATCTTTGTTGTGTAACATTTGGCATCAGTGAGGTTTGTTTTACCATTTACAATAAATTTTATAGGAACTGCAGAGTCCCTTATTCTTGTATGTAATTCACTTTGTCAACTCAGCTTTGGTCTTATTTAGCTTTTCAAATATTTCCACAGAGTTAAGCTCTGTATAAGTTAAAAACACAGAGGAAATATTGTTCACTTTCAAAGCGATGAGAAGTTGGGGAGGCAAACTGTTGTTTACTGTATGGGACCTCTCCCCCCACTACCTTTTTAATTTGCCTTGATGGAAGTTGACAGCTCAGGGCTGCGTTTCAGTTCTGCCCATAGGCAATGAAATGTGTGAGAAACGAATCCTCTGAAAATTCTCATATGCATATGAAAAAATCATGGTATGAAAAGAGGCCAAGGGGATTAGGACAAGATAAATTTATACTAAGCTTTACACATTCCATTGACAAATTTGCTGTTTTTGCGTTGTTGCCTCCGACCTCCTGGTTACCGAGGGGATGACATTAAACGGGGAGAAAATGGCTTATTATGTGTGATAAATTCAAACAAAGATGACGCACTCTGCCCACCAAGTATATCTAAGAAATTGTGAGGAAATGTCAAGCATTTCAAAAGAGAGCTGCCATAAATTCTGATGCTTGGAGACTTTAACGAATTTCTGCCAGAGGAGAAAGGTCTCTTTGTTTGGACTCAGCTGACACTCAGCATGTGGAATATTATGAGCAGAGGGTGGGGAGGGGGAGAGAGGGAGGGAGGGAGGGAGGCGGAGGTGTCACATAAAAGCTTAAAAGAAAAAGAAAGAGGGGAAAAACTGTGGATGTGACAAAACTCAGGCACTAGAGGGCTGTGAACTGGCAGCCGGTCTCTGCTTTGACAGAGTTCAGACACAGCACATTCAACAGGAACACTTGGATTCCAAAATATTTGTACTCTCTCCAACCCCTACTTTCTTTTTTGGTTCTGCTGCTTTCTGACAGAATTTTGCATGCAAATTATATTTCTCTTCCTCCCTGTCTTCCCCTCCCTGCAGTTACTTGTAAGTATAAAGGAAAAGAAAGGTGGTAATGGTGGCATGGAGGTGGTGGGAGAATCTCCCTCATCCCTCGTCCTGCTGATGTTACATAATTGATGAACAAATGATCACGCATAGTGTCCCTGAATCAGGTCAGAAGGTGGCAGGCAGAGCAAGAGCTGTCAGATGGCTGAAAGAACAAGGAGGTAGAGGAGAAGCAAGGAGAACCCCTGCCACTGTGGCAAATTAGCTATTTCACAGTGATGTTTACACTATATAGTGCTTTTCACATGGTGACCTCTTGAGTATAGAGTGAAGAGAAAGGGCAAAAATTACCCCCTCCAACACACAATTTATAATACGATAACACAGCCAAACACCACCAGAAGGAGATCTACAAGCCTTCCTCCTCTTTCTTCTCCTCTCTGCTGGAAAACAATGCCTGGTACCATGGGTCCAGGGGAGCTTCTGAGAAAAGAGCCAAGTACTTCACTCAGAACTGCTGTGGGTGTGTCCCTATTTTGTTGTTCATATTACCTCTAAGAGATGGAACAGTGTGACGGGATGCACTTATCTGAAATGTTTACAGAATGTGGCACTAAAATAAATCAATAAGTAACTGACAATTCATTACCGAGAGAGGTTGTTTTAAATTTACAACATTGTTTTAGAACTCAAATATCTTTCTTCCTGTTTATTTAAAGGGGGCAATCTTCTCTGCTAACAATACACCACCCTCCTTTCAAAACGTTTCTCATTCCAAAAACGAGTTGCATGCCTGACACAAAAGGTCATTTATTTTTTGCTGTGAGTGACTTAATTTTTATTGCAAAATACAACATCCCAAATCCACAAAACAGTGATACCTTTCTTCGACCAACCAAAAATGCAGAAACACATCACGCAAGCTTTCAAAGCTCCACTGGCTTCTTCATCAGGCAAAGGTGTTAAAAATCATAGAGGAGTAAAAAAATGGTGATATTTGAATCACAAGCCTACATTTTGTCATGCTGTTGTGGTTGTTGTTGTCAGTTAAGATGGCCTGGAGGGATATCAGTGTAGGCAGAAGTTATTCTCCTCATTGTCCATGCGGGCACTGGGAGATAAAGAATCATAAATTTAATTGTTATTTTAAAAAACCAGTCCTCAAGAGGAAGTATTGTTGTCATCGTATAAAAAAAGAAGGGAAATACTATGCAGACAGTCTGTTCAGATACCTGTTGAGGATAATGCTCATAACGGTGGTGCTTAAGGAAATGAAAATTGTATTTTTTTTAAAAAAGTTGTGCAGTCCTATGTTTGTTTACAGAAAAGGTTTTGCTAAATTAAGCAGGTCTACACTCAAGAAGGTGTGTTGAGGATTTTCCTTGCTACTGTATTTTTCACTCTATTCCTCTTTAGCCCATTTCCATACTACACTGTTATAGTGCTAATTATTCCACTTTCAACATCCTGTGGAATTCTGGGGTTTGTAGTTTACTGAGGCCAAAGAGCTCTCCGGCTGAGAATTCTAAATGCTCTCCCTAAACTTCAAACCCCAGAATTCCACAGGATGTTGAAAGTGGAATAATAGCACTATAACGATAGTGTGTGGAAATGGCCTTAGTGTTGCCATATCTGTTTTCCTACAATGTTACAAGAATCACTGAAGCATTTCATTTCAGGATCTTAACACTTTCCAAAAGCATTGGTCTAAAGAAACAACAGGACTTTAGAACAAGGCTGGGAATCCTATTGTCCTCAGTTTCAATTCCCAACAGCCCCAGCCAGCTGGGCAATTGTCATTGGCAATGGGAACTGTGGTACAGCAACATCTGGAAGGCCATAGATTCCCCAGCCCTGTTTAAAGCATAAAGCTTTCCAGATTCATTTTGAGTTGGGAATTCATTGCCGTTCTCAAAGACCTGGCAGTTGCATTGTGCCTCCTATAGCTAACTGATTCAATAGTTGCATTCTTCTCATCAACATTATCATCTCAGGAAAAGACTATACTAGATGAATTTCTACCTGGCTCTAGCTGCTTAAGGGCACAGAATCTGTGATGGAGGTGGGGACAGGTTTCGGTTAGATCTATCTCCAACTATTTCCCATTAAACATTTCCAGGTACTGGAACAACTCCCACGGTATCTTTACAGAAGATAGAAAAGTTACATTTTTCAACAAAATGTCGGAGAAGTCTGCATGTTATAGTCCCCCAAAGCAACTTTTCTATGTTCTAACTGTCTGGTCTTTCACTATTTGAGTCCTGTACCCTGCTTTTTTCCATTCAATGTGTGTGTGTGTGTTAAGTTATACAATCTCTCTTTCAGAATCAGTATAGAAGTAACCTATCCTTGGCTGTTTTTTAAAAAATTATTTGATTTCTATCCCATCTTTTCCACAATATGGGATCCAAAGTGGCTTATGGTGCAGAATCAAAATAAAATACGGTTAAAGCAATATATGATACAAAAGGTTTTTTTTTTTAAAAAAAATTACATAGTCAATCACGGTAAAATGTTTAAAACAGTGTAAATGCATAAATATATAAGATAAAGGCACAGAATTTTTACTGTTATAACATCATCCTTTCCATAGCCATCTGAAACTGATAATAAATTTCCCTTTGTTCTCTTTGAGTAAATGGCCCATTCACTGCTGCTTCTAATAACGAAATATCTTAATATAATTATTTTTCTTACTGGCAGAACTGTATTTGATCCACGAATTGCACCGGTATATCCATTCCTATAAATAAAATAAATCAAAATACAATTAAAAAAGAATCCCAGTATGCCTTTACAGTAGTCTGTATGTAGAATGGAAACAAGCTTAGCAGAGGTGCCTATGACGTGAGTATAAGGTTGTGGCCTTCCTGTTGCTTTGTACAAATCCGCAGACATAGACACAGTACTTTGACAAGAAATCTGACTTTGCTCACTTTCTACTTTTATCCACAGAAACCTTCCTTAAAAGACGGATTTATATAAACCTGACATTCCATTTATCAGACTTCCTTTAAGCACTTGAATATTATTTTTAATCCTTCACTTCACAACTGTTATGGGAGAAACATCTGTCATTATTTCTCTTTCAATTTAACAATCCCTTAAAGAGCCTTGCCCTGAAAAAAAGACACATAAGGCTGATGCTTATCATCAACATGTTCAGCAAGTCTATAGCTGTTGTGTTTTATGCAAGTCAGAAATCTCAACATTTCTTCCCCTCCCCCTGACCCCAGCAAATCTCTTCTGATCTGCCACAAAGTGCAATCTTTGGAGGTGGGCTTCATTGCTTTGGTAATTCACAAGCACCACTTCTGAAGATTCTTGTCCAAAGAGTTTGGGTTTGTTTTATTTATTAAAGACATGTCCATATTTATCATATTATACATAGATTTGCTTTTATGTTTATAGACCTGGGAAAAAGAAAGCAGCCATTTCATTTGGAGTATCATGAAAAAGTGGCAAATTGCTAGCTACTTAATTTGCTAAAATTAAAATTATATTTTAGTGCCAAAGACGGCAGAGATGCTTTTATCAAAATAGTTTTACCAACACTGAATACTGGAAATCTGCTGGTTATCCTCAGGCAGTAAACATCTTAGGTTGGCTCCATGTTATCAGACTCTTGGCTTTTGGGTCCAACAAATGTTTTAAGGGTAGCTTAGCATGGGTTCATATAAGTGCTTAACCATCTGAAATATAACAGAAGAAGTTGTACATTTTAGTTCCATATCTATGGTCTTTATGTAGAACATTGTGACACAATGAACGCACAAACATGAACACACACACACATACACACACACATTTTTGGAGCTATTTTGCATGGCAGTATTTATTTCAAAGAAGAGAAGTTTCTGTGTTGTCTAGCACTGTTCCAGGCATTATCCCCTCAGCTACCAATCTGTCTCTTCATCTTCTGAATACCTGGATGGCCTGCTTTTAATAGAATGTATTTCATGGAAGTGAAGAAGTGCAACTCAGAAGTCACCCATGGATTTCTTTCATTTCACAGAGCTCTGCAGTTGCTCCTGACTTATATAGAACAATATGAGTTTCTAGTTTTGGGATATACAGGCATACCTCAGTTAAGAAAGTTTCTGACCAAGAAGCTCCTTTAGACAAAGTCTTTTTATGGAAGTCTCCCCTGCCCCCTTTTCTTGTCTTCTATCTAGCTGAAAGTTGCTTTGCAACATTGGCATTGGGAGGATGGTGAAGGAGGGCTGGAGGAAGACACACCTTCAGTGTTGGGTTGCAGCACAGTAAACAATGCAATGAAACTTAAGCTGAAAAAGAATGGAATTTTACACTTGGTGATCCTACTGTAGCTGCGGATGCTTATGTACAAAAGGCAAGATAAACAACTGCCTCCAGAATCACTTTCTAAGCATGTGCAAAGAGCAAAACAGAAAGAAAAGGGGAAAGATCACCTTGCTTTACCAGGTTACTCCGACATGTTGAAAAAGCATAGATCTATAAGCTTCATGACCAAAATGGAAATTGTAAGAAAAGTGGTGTCTGTCAAAAGAAAAAAAATTATAACCCCAGGATGCATCTTGGAAAAAGCTTTCAAGTAGTCCCTAGAAGATTCAAAATGTTTTTGTTTACTTATGCAAGGCTTATTTGACCTTGCAGTTTCATTTCACATGTGCGTATTGTTAGTTTTGACTAAAAGGTTTCCTGAAACATGTTGACTGCTCTTCTTTTTTTGTGGTGCAGCAACCTATCCCTATTCTTTCTATATTATTTCTACCTCTGGTACCGAAGTTTGTGTTAAAGAAGTAGGGCCCAGGAACACATCTACTTCATCAACTGAGGAGGTGTTTCTGTAATGGTTTAAAGAACGAAGGGAGTACTTTTTCGTTGCTTTCATCTGGTTCTAATAACGTGATGACACTACTCATACAAACACTCCTGTTAATGAAACATTCCTTCCTTCTGCAGAAAGGAATTTCCTTAATGAAAAGGAAAAACCTCTCCCAGTTCGTTATGATATGTTGTAATCTCCAAGGGCTTTATCACACAAGGCAGGAAAATTGCAATTACAGCAGGATAATACCATTTTATCACATATCATCCTTCCTTTTTTAATTGTTCTCCCATGTTTTCCAAATAAGAAACAACAACAGAAGAGGAATGAGGTAATGTGATGATTCCTGGTCAAAGATGCTATTATCCTGCTATAATTGCAATTCACTTGCTTCATGTGCCATCACTCCACGTGTTTCTAAACATGAATGAAGCCTCAGGATAATGCAATTTAGAAAGTGTTTTCTATGAAACCTGAAGATTCTAGCTCAGTGTCCACTTACCAGTGAAGCTGGGTAGGTGGGAGGGATTGAGGATGTATCATGAGTGCTAAACTAACATTGTGATAGCTACAAGTCAATCCCCAATTCCCATGTATTTCTCTGTTTGTTTGGAGACACCTAAGGATTAGTATAATCTGCATGGAATAACATACTCCAATTAATTGTTGGTTGCACAGACAATTAGTTGGAGTATGTGTCTATCTGTATGATATTGCTTCTGCATTTCCTTATGAGATTTTAATTGTATCTCAAAAAGAGAAATAAATGAGTCTGAGAGAAAACCAAGACCAATCACTCACTATATGCCAAAATGACTAAAATGAATCTATCATACTTTGAAGACTTCATGAGATGATATGATTCACTGCAAAAGACAATAATGCACAGTAAAACTGGAGGCAGTAGGAAAAGAAAACTGCATTATGGATGGATTCACTCAATTGAGAATGTCTTAGGCCTAAGGCTGCAAAACCTGACCAAGGCTGTTGATAACAGAGGCCATTTCCGCACTACATTGTTATAGTGCTGTTATTCCACTTTCAACATCCTATGGAATCCTGAGGTTTATAGCTTAGGAAGAGACCTTTGAGGCCCCTTCCTATACTGCAAACCCTAGGATTCCATAGGACATTGAAAGTGGAATAAGCACTATAGTTGTCTAGTGCAGAAATGGCCAGAGTCTCTTGAAGGTACTTATTCCTAGTTAGGTTACTTATTCATTCATAGGTTGCCATAAACTGAAGCCATCCTGATGATATACAACAACAACAAGAACATTAGGCCAAAAAGAAGTTATTTATGTGACTTTCTAATGAAGCTATTGTCCCATTTTGTTATCACTGTGTACTTTTCAAAAATAACTTTCATTGGTCTGTGTTTTGGAACTAATCTGATGGAATACTTACCCCAAACCAAAAAAATTATGTTATTTTTCTTTTTTCCCCCCACACTTTTCAGAATTTTTTAATGTGATGTTTAGCTTAGAAATGTCCCTAAAAGCGAACAAAACCGTGTATTTTGAAATAAAAGGCAAGAAACATTTGCGTAAATATTCATGCTGATACCTCTCATAACTCTGTAGTTTGATGCAGAAAAATAGAACAGAATGGACTTAAGTGGAATCTGGCAATAATTGGATCTAGAATTATTTTACCTCCACTAATTTCAGAACATGTTAGATATTCCACTTTCCTAGGACTCATCTCCCTACATATTCTATATTTGGTTGGGACATGAAAGATGCTTCACCTGCTCCTTCTTAATTATCTTCTATCATCAGGCATATATGCTTTCATCTGGATATGATTTTGGTATTTAAACTGGGCCACTGTTGGAGGGGTTTCAACTGCTTGGGTGCTATTATTTCTTTCTTCAAAAATTTATAGGCTATTACTCCTTAAAAATAGTTTTTAAATCATAGACAAATAGAACAGCCAGTGTAATCTTAAGACCATGCAGAATAATGCAGTCTTAGCTACCTGTCAGAAACTCAAAATGGATGGATCCAGCCTGATTTCTGTTATGAGGGAGCTTCACAGTTGGGATGCTACTACAGAGAAAGCCCTATCACATGTACCCAACTACCTTCCTCCCTAATTCAGTGATTGCAAAATAATTCTAGCTGTAATAGCCATTTTAAAACTTGAGGGTTCTTTAGGTAAGGCAGCCATAGTCCAACAGGTACAGTTCTTCTGAAGCTGAAGTTTTTCCTCCAAGCAATGCTTTGAGGAGAACAAAAAGCTTTCCAGTATATTACCAGTACACAGGGAAACTTTTTATTTCCTCAGAACTCTTAAAAGCTTAGTCCATCTTCTTAAAAGGACTTGGCTGTTTACCAGAAATATTTGATGGGGAATGCTTGCTTGCTGTCTGCCCTTGCACTTCATATTAAATAATCCTAACAGGTATATGACAAATGTTTCCATTATTGTGATCCAATGGTAAAAAAAAAAAATGACTTTTTTTTCTGGAGTAGAGAAAAGAACAAGATCTTGGTTAAGAAATGCTGGCAACACCATCATGGAAGTCAAATTTTGATGTGCTCTTCAACTGCCATTGAACCAGAACTTGAAATTAACAGTTTGTTAACTTTTCTAGACATTTCTAGCAATGAGGCCTAACATGTTTGGTGTCCTGAATAATGCTGAAGTTAAGCCCATGCATTAGTGAGGTAATTTATTTTAAATGTTCAAATTTATTAATGTGGGTGGCTCTTCTTTTGGCAGATTCAGTAAGATAGGAAAGCCTCTGGAGAAGAAGGATTAAGAATATACAGAATAGCAAGAATGTATAAAAATATTAAGTATAAATGCTAGAAGTGTGGTAAAGGTACCTTCTTCCATATGTGGTGGGGTTGTGATAGGGTTAAAAAATTTTGGTCATGATTTGGGCAGAATAACAAACAATTTTGAAGATAAAATTCTTCTTTTTATTAGATATCCTTAATTTGATAGAAAGACGGTGAGATTGGAAGACTGGTATGGCACATGTGCATGCAGAAATCAAAGGGAAATTTAAACCAACAGGGGGAATGCTGTACAACAAACAGGGAGAAACACTACATGAAGAAGAAGAAGTGAAATGATGATAGAAACAGTACATTGAAGAACTATATAAAAAAGATGAAAGAATGACAGATTCATTCAAGGAAGAGCCATTTCAAGATGAACCCAGAATTTTAGAAAGTGAAGTGGAAGCTGCACTCAAAGCACGTCAGATTAATAAATCACCAGGAACAGACAGCATACCTCTGAAGCTGTTTCAAACAACAGAGACAGAATCCACTTAAATTCTTTGTAAAATCTGTCAGCAAATATAGACAACAAAATTATGGTCCACAGATGGAAATTCTAAATATATATTCAAATCTTCAAGAGTGGGGACACCAGGGACTGCAATAACCACAGGACTATCACATTAATTTCCCACACAAGAAAAGTGATGCTCAAAATTCTACAACAAAGACTTTTACTGTGGAGTGAGAAAAGCCAGATGTCAAAAGAGGGTTCAGAAGAGGAAGGGCACTAGGAATCATATTGCAAACATACATTGGATAATGGAGCACACCAAAGAATTTCAGAAGAAAATCACCCTTTGCTTTATAGATTATAGCAAAGCCTTTGACTGTGTAGATCATGAAAAATTACGGAACACTCTTAAAGAAGCGGATGTCCAACAACATTTGATTATCCTAATGTCTAACCTGTTCTCAGGACAAGAGGCTACTGTTGGGAGAGAATAAGGACAAATAGAATGGTTTCCAATTGGCAAGGGGGTCAGGAAAGGCTGCATTTTATCCTGCTATTTGTTTAACTTGTATGTGGGACATATACACAAAGCTTGATTAGAATCTGAGGAGGGAGGTGTGAAAAGTGGAGGAAGGAACATCAATAATTTTAAATATGTAAATGGCACTATACTACTAGCAGAAAATAGCAAAGACTTGGGCCCTTTCCGTATGAGGCAGTTAAAACGGGCCAAGGCTTCCTGGCATGGAGGTCGTCCGCACCTTGGATCGGACTAGGTGCAGACTATTTAACTTAGTTCCGCACCTCAGTCCGATCCAACCCGCCCCCAAGTGGTCCTCCCCTGCGCTAAGTAAAGTCCGGAAAAATCAGGTCTTTACATTTTCTGGAATGCTCCATTGCATTCCTACTTACCTGTGCAGATTTGCAGGCTTGCACCAATGTGAGTCTGGGATCAGAGGAGGGCAGGCTGTGGGCGTGGCCAGCCTCAGCGGTTGGTCCACTCTCACAAAGCCACCGGAAGCCGCCATTTTGAGCCGGAGCAGTGTGGATCTACAGACCTCGCACTGCCCTGGTTCGCCCTGCACCAATGGAGAAGCCCTGCAGAAGGGCTCAAGGGACAGTGTGCGTCACTTCAGACCCAAGAAGAGCCAGTTAGTAACGGCACGGAGCAATTCACTCACCTCGTGCGGAAAGGGCCTTGGAATGGCTAGTGAAGAATGTCAAGGAAGAACATGCAAAGGTAGGCTTACAGTTGAAAATTAAGAAAACAAAAATCATGATCACAGATGATTTACATAATTTTAAAGCATACAATGAAGACATTAAGACACTGAAAGACTTCCTATACTTTGACTCAGTTACTAATCAAAATGGAGGCTGCAGTTGAAAAATCAGAAGAAGACTACGACTTGGAAGGGAAGCTATGAAGGAACTAGATAACAGCCTCAAGTATAAAGAGATGTAATTGAATACTAAAATCTGGATTGTCCATGCCATTCTATTGCCAATTTCTATGTAAGGTTGTGAAAGCAGGACAATGAATAAGGTATTAAGGCGTTTGTATCCTGTGACGATCTGGTTGCTTTTTTTGCAGGAAGGGGGATGGA